>QYTT01081705.1:814-14042 GCA_006980735.1 Dasypogon diadema
AAGAACAGAAGAAAAACAAGAGCAGAGCTTGCACATGCTGAAAGTGAAATATATTACGTATAGGCAGTATTAAAAACAGATTGATTTGCACGTCACGAATATTCAACAGGCTTTTTTACTCTTTGCATATGCTGGCTTAAAGCTGAAAAGTAATTGATTTAAGCTAGTATGCCAATTAAAAGTAGGTTCTCACAAATATTCGGTGTACTTTTATGTCAATTGAATTGAATCTAAGGGCCGTATGCACCAAGCTGTCTTAACTTGTGACTGTCATAAAAATAGTCAAATTTACGTGTAAATTGTAAAAGCGCGGTGACAATTGAATCAAAGGGTACTACGTCGGTATAAAATAAAAACGAATTTTACTGGATTTTTGACTGTCACAAGTTAAGACAGCTTGGTGCATACGGTCCTAATAGTTTTATTTTTATGAGATATCGACTATAGGAATTAAATTACGTCAATTTATGTGAATTATAGAACAATTTTTAACCCCCGCATCTACATTAGACATTTTCCCTGCCAGAAATGAGGCAATTTCAAGTATTGCTTTAAAGGAAGTACAAAAAATTATATATGTAGTTAGTTTTTAAGAGGCAGACATCATTTTGTTATCTAGTATTCAATGAAATTACTTTATATATGGAAATAAAAAAGTCTAGTGGAGACCCGGGGTAAAGGTCACTTTATAACCAAGCGAAGTTGTTACCGGTAAATGAAATAAATACCCCTTATATAGCCTGATTGTTAATTTGTTTGAATCCAGACTGCCTGATTGTAAACTCACTATAATTGAAATTTCCTTTGATATGGTTATGAGTATGTGTATTTTGTAACTTATTTGCTTTAATCTGAGTAAAATTTCACAATTTTTATAATAAGACGTATAATTAAAATATAATTGAAATTAACCGAACTTTGCGCTCTAAATTATTAGATGCAGCAATAACTTAAAATTGGCGAGATTTTATCATAGTATGACATCTGATAATTATAAATATTTACCACACAGTCAAATTTTACTCAATAAATTCCTTCGTGAATGTTATTTATAATTAATTAGAGTTATGGCGCATGTTTCAAAAATGTTATGATTTTCACCAGCTCGTTTGTATCGTTAGAGCAAAGCTATTACAAATAATGTCTTTCCTTTTAATTTGGCATGCAGGGCCGGCCCGTTCATATAGGCGAACTAGGCGACGGCCTAGGGCGCTCGTATTAGGGGGGCGGCAATCGGCGGTATCGAAATTGGAAAATAATACAGTAAATTTTTTTTTATTTACAACTTGAAAATTCTCCCGATTATTTACCCACCTTTCTATCAACACATTTTTCTTTGGTTTGGCAACACTGCTCGACAGCGTCACTCGCCCGCCCGGCCCGCACAATCAAATCTACTTCAAGCACGGTATACAGACTATAGGAGGTATGTCAGACACGAGCAGTTGTCCGCCATCTTCCTGGGTTGTGAGGTCATTCGGTCCGATTATATTCATCAGTTTTGAATTAGAATTAGTAAATTTGTCGCTAATTTTGTTTGGAAATTGTCCTTTTTTAATGAAATCTCCCAAAGGTACTTTTAAGGATTAAAGATCTCGCGAATCCTCATTCGCTGAAAGTGGGAAACACAACTCAGACAACATGAAGTTGAATTTTCCTGCATATATTGCAGGAATAATGGTATGGAATTTTGTGTCAATAAACAAAAGTCCTTATGACTTACTTTCAATCGCTCCTTACAATTATATTTTTCGATTTTCTCGTGGAATTTAAAATGTAAATAGAACCGAGTGACGTCAGTCGCACTTGACGTTTGTTCTCTGGCAGACCTGTACCTCCTTATTCTATGTACCATGTACTTCAAGTGTCTGTCAGTATTTGATTAATTATTGTTTTGTTATCCCGGTGCGACATCGATACCTAAAGACGATACACAAACTGAGTGACAGTGATCATCGTGAATAATAATAATAATTGCAATCACCGACCTACAAAGTGAAAGTTTAAAGTGAAAATTTATATAATTGTTTAAAGTGATATATTTCAGAAAAAAAGTTTTTTCCAGGTCGCGTTAATACTTGAGACATGGCAGATGACAGAAAAAAATTGTCTGGAGCAAAATTTCGTAAGAGAAAATTAGAGAAACAATTATTGTCAGAAAAGCAAGCAGAGTCATTTAAGAAGTATCTTCGTCTAAATCTTGAAGAACCACAACCAGGCAAAAGTGCAGATGATAATTTGAGAGAAGAAACAAACAATCCTCCGACAGAAAGCTGTAATACAGAAAATCCTGCGTTATTTTCAGAAATAGAAAATATCCCACAACATAGTGTTAGTAAAGATCAAGAATTTGAAAAAGAGATCGTAGAAAGTGCTGCTGGTCCTGTTTTAAATTTCAGTGACCCTGCAACTTGGGATGTCTCTACGGATCATCTGCGGCAAATTCTCGTCGAACACGGGCCAGATCAAGTGCAAAATATCGGCTTCCCATTAGATAACAATCGAAGAAAGTTTTCTACAGTGCACTATAAGAGAAAACTAGTCAACGGTGAATGTGTGTCTCGTTCATGGCTGCAATATTCAGTTTCAAGGGACGCAGTATTCTGCTTCTGTTGTAAGCTATTTTCCACAGACGGAAAATCCGCTCTATGTACCCGCAAAGGGGTAAATGACTGGAAGAATATATCTATGATATTAAAAATCACGAGAAAAGCAGTAACCATTTAGGACACTACCAAGAGTGGAAAGAGTTAGAACTTAGGCTGAAGAATAATAAAACCATCGATGAGGAAAGTTTACGCCTAATAAGAAACGAGGAAAAATACTGGAAACAGGTTCTTGAAAGGTTAATTGCATTAGTGAGAGTTCTAGGAAGTCAAAACCTAGCTTTTCGTGGAACTCGTGACAAAATATTTACTCCTGACAATGGAAACTTTTTAAAAATAGTTGAATATCTGGCGTTGTTTGATCCTATAATGCATGAACATCTTAGAAAAGTTAGTAACAAAGACATTCATGTTCATTACCTCGGAAAAAATATCCAAAATGAATTGATCGGTCTTTTGGCTAAAGCTGTCCAGGAGAAGATACTAGCTTCTATTCATTCTGCTAAATATTACTCAATAATTCTAGATTGCACACCTGACGTAAGTCATGTTGAACAAATAACCATTATCGTTCGAATTGTAAAAGTGGCTAATGATGATAATAAAGGCCAAAAATGTAAGAGTCAAATCAAAGAATATTTTTTAGGATTTATTCCTCTTTCAGACACCACTGGCTCTGGCTTAACTGAAAAAATTATTGACCAGTTAAATGAGATGTCTCTCTCATTAGAAAACTTACGTGAGCAAGGGTATGACAATGGAAGTAACATGAAAGGTAAGCACAGTGGTGTTCAAAAAAGGATTTTGGATATAAATCCACGCGCATTTTTTGTACCCTGCAGTTCACACACACTAAATCTTGTCGTGAATGATGCTGCTAAATGTTGTCTGGCAGCTACATCCTTTTTTAACTTGGTCCAAAATATATATATATATTTTTCTGCTTCAACCCACCGTTGGGAAGTCTTATTGCGTCACGTACCTACCTTGACACTGAAACCACTGAGCGATACAAGATGGGAAAGTCGGATTGATGCCTTGCGTCCATTACGTTACCAATTAGCTGACGTGCATGATGCGCTCATTGACATTTACGAAGACCATACTCTGATGAGTTCAATTGGAAATCAAACGCGAGTTGAGGCTCAGTCCATTGCTAAAAAAATCGCGGATTTCAAGTTTATTGCTTCTCTTGTTGTATGGTACAATATTTTGTTTGAAATTAATTTGACCAGCAAACTTCTTCAATCAAAGGAATTTGATCTTAACGCTACTACAAATGCTCTCCTGAAAACAAAAACCTTTCTGGAAAGTTGTAGAAATGATTTGGGTTACGAAAAAATGTTGGTAGAAGCAAGAGAAATTTCAGAAGAAGCCAACATTCCCGCATCATTCGCATCAGAATCGAAGCCAGTCCGCTTAAGAAAAAAGAAAAGGCAGTTTAGTTATGAAGCGGAAGACGAGCCTATACATGATGAGAAAGACAAGTTCAAAATAAATTTTTATTTTGCCGTGCTGGATACCGCAATAAATTCAATCGATGAAAGGTTTACTCAGATAAGAAATATTAATTATGTTTTTGGATGTCTTTATAACATTCATGATATGCAGAATAAAACTTCCAAAGCTGTTCTGGAACACTGTATAAAGTTGGAAGAATCTCTTAGTCATGAAGACTCTAAGGATGTTGATGCAACGGAGTTATGTGGCGAATTGCAAGCTATTGCAAGAAGAATACCGAACAACACTACGCCACAAGAAGTTTTAAACTACATCTGTGAAAATGGCCTAGTAGATAGCGTGCCTAATTTAGTAACTGCAATAAGGGTGTTGCTTACTCTTCCTGTGTCTGTGGCCAGTGGTGAGCGCAGTTTTTCTAAATTGAAACTAATCAAAACGTACCTGCGCTCAACAATGACTCAAGAAAGACTTGTGGGATTGTCAACTTTATCTATAGAGCAAGAAATAGCTGAAACAATTGATTTAAAGGAGATAGTTTCCACTTTTGCCAAAATTAAGGCAAGAAAAATAAATCTTACCTAACTTTATGCTCTATTTAGTGTTTTTTTAAGTTTTACTCTTTCATACAGCAAAAAATGTATATACACTCTCCTTTATGTAATAAATAAGTACTCTAATTTTTTTATTAAAAATTACACACATAATCTGTTCACATTATTGTTTTATTTTGTCACGAATTTTCTTAAAAGGGCGCCGTTCCAGTCTTTCGCCTAGGGCGCCAGGAATGCTCGGGCCGGCGCTGTTGGCATGTACCCATTTACCGTGGATATATTTGCTTACAGGATATACAACAATTTTCACGTTCCTGTTCTTTCCGATTTCTTAAGATTCACTTGTCATGTCTACAAAGTGTGCGAAGGCGAATCCATGGACTTTCCCACCCAAGTATTAGGACTACTACAAAGATCATATCATGTAAACACTTTTGGCAAGGGATGAATAAAGACATTAACACTTGGACAAAGAGCTGTATCGCCTGCCAGAAGACAAAAGTAACACATACAAAACCCCCATACGGTACTTTTAAAACACCTAACGGTCGTTTCGAACACATTCATATTGATCTTGTAGGTCTTGTCAGGAAAAAGTCGTTAATCTCACCAGCCAGCATGACCCCTAAAGAAAGAGAAAAGCACGGTGTAAATGCTTAGTAAACAAAGTGCTTGAAACATTAATTCATGTGTTTTCGCAATAATGGGAAAAATTGAACTCATGATCGCAAACTTTCACTTTTCTGTGCATTTTTTGATTGCGGTTGCGTTTTTATGGGGTCACGTTTGGACTTCGAAAAAAGCAAGAAGTGAGTTAGTATCGCACCAGAGATAAAAAACAGTTGGAGTTCGGTTCTTGTTTGAAAAGTTAAGTAAATATAGTAAATTAAAACGGTTGGAGTTCGGTTCTCGTTTGTAAATAAAGAAAATAAAGTCTACCCCCGAGTGAACCAACAGTCTTTTGCCACAATCGCGCGGTTATTCGTATGTTTTAACAATAAAAGATCGATTTTCTTTCTGGCCAGAGGCAATTCCCCTTAAGAACAACAAGATCAACTCTAAAACCTATAGCAAGATTCAATCTCTAAACATAAAATTTTTCTCAACAAATAGGAATATTTCTTTTATATATTTTGAATTTCTGCCCAAGGGGAATGATTTTTTAAGGTATTGCTGTAGTGAAGCATATTCGCTGAAATTGCAATGGGCACGTTATAAATTCCATTTTACTTACACGTGCCAAGTACAGTCGTAATTTCCATTTTGTATCGTTTTCCCATTAATCCCAATTTAAGTGCACTGCTTGCATTGGCAATTTTTATCTACGAGTCAAGTGCATTTTCTACAGTCCCAGCACATTCTAAAAGTTGACTGAATCCTATGTATCAAATTTCATTTCATGAAAGCTGCTCCACGTAACTCCGCTACTCTGCGAGGCACAAAACAACTCCTTCATAATAGTAGATGTAAAATTCACAACGCTTGCGGTGAATTTCAACCTCCACACTTACTTCACCTTGGAAGAAGAAGAACTGAAGGGCTGCGCAAACTACGAATCCCACATCCTGCTGTGCGCACCCAGAGTCATACATAACATTGACGAAAACCCTTGCTGCGTGATTGATCAGATTTACGAACGAGATTCAAGTCTCAAGTGCGACACGCAACGTGTAGAATTAGCTGGTACGATTTGCAAGGCACTAATGATGCAAAATACGTGGTTGTACATTACAACGAAACCAAAAATTGCATCAATAATTTGCAAGGGAGTCAGAAAGGAACTACTGTTACTTCTGTTACTCACCTAGTATATATAATCGGTTAGTCATCTAGTATAAATAATATACTTCAAAAATAGGATGTCGAAAGCCAAGTGAACAAGACAAATTACTCTCTGGGCCACCAGCGGTAATTTGATATCGAAATTACAGGAATGGGGCGCTATTGCAAAGGACTTAAAATGCCCAAACTGCAGTAGTGTCATGACGCTCGTGAAATATTCAAATAAAGACGGATTCCGATGGCGTTGTAACAAAAATGTCACGAAGGGAAATAGAAAAGCACGTTGTGACAAACGTGTATTCCTTCGACACGGGACATTTTTTGAAATGTCAAAACTCTCACTGGAGCAGGTAATACTTCGCTCTGCTACAAAACTTTAGACATTAATATATCCTTATTAGGTTGCACCATTGCGTGTTTAAGCCAGAAAGCCCAACTACGAAACTACGAAGCTGTAGAAACTCAGGAGCAGATCATCAATATTCTTCTATCCGCAGGGTTCAAACTGCGAAAGTGGTGCGCCAATCATCAGATGCTACTGCAACCAACCTCAGGATTAACCTGGCTGCCTAGGTCGGACGAATTCGCAATTAAAACTGAGTAGGCAAATGAAGACAAGGTAACGAAAAGAAAGATACTATCAGAAATAGCTCACCTGTTTGATCCCTTGGGCATCATGAGTCCGGTTGTAGTTAGCGCTAAGATACTTTTGCAGAAACTGTGTATGTTAAAACTAGATTGGGACGCAGCAGTACCTGCAGAACTACACACAAGTTAGGTGAATTTTCGTCACGCCATGAAAGATCTAAATAACATCAAAATACCGAGACACATTAGTTCCGGAAATGTCCCAAGGGAAATGCAGACGCCTCTGAAAAGGCTTATGGTGCTGCGGCTTACATAAGATCTATTCTCCAAGATGGCACCATAATTGTAAGGCTTGTCTGTGCAAAGTATAGAGTAACTCCCAGCAAAATAATATCGTTGCCAAGATTAGAACTTTGCGCTGCAAAGCTTACAGCCGACCTATTGCACCGAGTAAAACTGGATTTGAAATGAAATAACGCCTGTTACTACTGGACAGATTCTGAGATCGTTCTGAGTTGGTTAAATGCACCAGCGGCATCATACCACACATTTGTTGCTAACCGTGTTGCTGCTATTCAGGAAGTGAGCACATCTGATCAATGGCGCCACGTACCTTCCAGACACAACCCGGCTGATTTGGTATCTCGGGGAATGGACCCCAAGAAGTTAATTAACTGCAATTTATGGTTTTATGGACCTCTGTTTCTACACGGATCTTCTGAATCTTCATGGCCAGCAAAGGTAGTACCTCCAGAAATGGACTTGGAGAAAAGGCGAATCAAGATAACGCTTTCAGCAGCCAGCGGCACTAGCTTCTTCATCGATAATATAGACCATCGCAATTCGTTCAATCATTTACAACGAACAGTAGCATACATACTTCGATTTATAAGGAATACTCGACAGCCCCATAAACGGAATAAAGCACAATTAAGTGTAGGCGAATTAGAGGATGCTCTAACTGTAACCATAAAAGAAGTGCAGTTGCAAGGATTTGAAGAGGATTTACTACAATTAAGACGAGCCGGTCACGTCAATGGCAGTAGTTGTGTGAGCAGTCTTAGTCCATTTCTTGACCAACAAGAAGTAATCAGAGTCAGAGGAAGACTGAAAAACTGGCAACTGTCATTTGCATCCATCATACGCCCACACTATACCACTAATACTGATGACCCACTTACACAATATTAATCCGCATATAGGCGCCCAAGCACTACTAGCTGTGGTTCGGCAGAATTACTAGCCCGTAAAAGGAAAAACCATTGCTAGATCGATCGTACAAAATTGTGTTTGACGCTGTAAATCCAAACCGAGACTTTTAGAGCAGTTCATGGGCAATCTTCCGGCATATAGAGTCCAGCCCGCTAGGCCGTTTCTCAATGTAGGCGTAGACTTTTGCGGGCCCTTTTGGACCCACTTCAATTTGCGGGGCAAAAGACCTCAAAAAACATACGTCGCATTGTTCTGTTGTTTCGCCACCAAGGCAGTGCACATTGAAATAGTTAGCGACTTGAGCACCGAAGCCTTTATAGGGGCTTTGAAGAGATTCGTTAACAGAGGAGGGGGTTGTAAAAACTTGTACTGCGACAATGCCACAAATTTCGTGGGCGCCAGAAATCCGTTAAGGGAACTTGGGGATACAGTATTCAATAAAAAATCTGAAGAAACAATAACTCACTTTTGCACTTCGGCCTAATCCCAATAAGTAGTCCAGCGCTATCAATCGCAATGAAAACTTTGTAACGTGTATTTTAGTACATTAAGTTAGTTCGAATAAAGTTATCGTGGAATAGAAATGTTGTTTTTAATAAAGACAATCCGGCGATAGGGGCATCGATTTTAAATTCATCCCGCCAAGAGCCCCACATTTCGGAGTCAAATCTGCCAAACATCTCTTCCAAAAAAGCATTCTCAACTCGAGGCCGTTAACTCCAATGTCAGATGACCCCAACGACTTATCAGCTTTAACTCCAGGTCATTTCCTGATTGGAGAACCATTAAAGAGTCTTGTGGACCCGCATGCAAGGCCAGTGAAGGGCAGTTTGGTTCAGCGATGGAAACTGGTGGCACATCTGAAGATGAGTTCTGGCAGCGCTGGAATAAGGAATACTTGTGTTAGCTACAACACCGCTACAAATGGAAACAGCGGTGCGACAATATAGAGTCGGGAACAATGGTCGTCATAAAAGAGGATAATTTACCTGTACTAAGATGGCCATTGGGAAGAGTAGTTCAAGCTATAAAAGGAGCAGATGGTTAGAGTTGCGGACGTCAGAACTGCATCAGGAATTTTAAGAAGGTCGGTTCACAAACTAGCTCCACTCCAAGTACAACAAGAGGAGGACAATCCCATCACTCTAAATCTAAATCAAAAAGCAGCCAGAAGTGAGGAGACATCTTATAATGAGCCCAGCCCTTCCGAAAACAAAGCAGCAGCGGATGCCCTAGCAAGGGAGCAACACGAAACTTCGCCGAAAGGACGTCGCTACTCCAGCTCAGCCTTAAGTTTACTTTTATTATCATGCCCTATTATGCCAATCCTTGGTGATAACTTTATAGACATTAAACCGTTCAAAACCCAACCAGGACTATATTTTGAAGGAATGGGGTCAGCCCATCTCATCACCAACGAATGGAGCATAGTCATATATTATTACTTAAAATCATATTGGAAAGAACTGGAAACCATAAAAAGGGAGGTTACATCACTAAGTGAGATGTGCGAGGCAATGAAGAGAAATGAAACTTGCACTCAGGCAGTGTCACAGTTCTACGCAATTATAAACGAACTGAAAAACAATAATGGATTACTAACTCCGCAAGGGATGACAAGGAAGAAAAGAGCACCGCTCGATATAGTTGGGAATCTTGCGAACTCTCTCTTTGGAGTGTTAGATTCAGCTTATGCAGAAAAAATGGCCATTTGTTTTGTATTATCTGCTCGGCTACTCTTGCTCTTGTTCTATTACAAAACAAATTACTAATTTACTACACATGCTGTCAAATTTCATTGTCAATGAATTCTTTTTTCACTCCATCTTGGACACTCACGCATCTTGGACACTCACTAGGCTCTAAAAACTCATTAATTTGTGTTGACAAGAGCTCGACAAAGGAATTTTAAAGTAAAAACAAATAATTTGCTTATTATAATAACTAATAATCACTTTGAGATAATTGAATTGAAGTTTAAATTTTATCAAATTCTGTACAAGATTTCGCATGACGGAACTTTCAATTTACTTAGCAATAACCAGCAAGTGTAGCATTAATGTGAAACCTACAACAAATTAATCCACCAAGTGACAAAATCAACCTAAGTGTAGTGATATATTTGATACCTCATCGAGGAATGTACTATAAACCTAGGAACATTCATAAAAAATTCCGCAATTCTTCCAAGTGTGCTGTAATGGAACATCCATCTTAGCAACTAGTAACATTGAAAGTTTCTCTATACAAATACTTATAATAACAACTGAAAATGATAACATCATATTTTAAAAAGAAAAACTCGCAAGTAGAAAATTCCATTTTAATTACGTGCATATTTGTCTGACGACGCCAAATCGATTGGGTCTTTGAACGGGGCAAAGGTTCAACTCAAAGCAACAAACACAGCACAAGGCTCGATTTTCCCTAGCTCCAAGACTGCACGAAAAAAGAATGCAGTCAGCATTCTTAACACCGCAACAGGGCCTGAATTTCCCAATCGAATAAAATGCAAGCTTGCGTACTTTTCTCAGGTCACAAAAGGAAATCAAATATTTCTTCACTTCGTTCAAGTCAGTGACCAGACACGGCACGGCTCCCTTTTTTTGTAATTGAATTTTTTATATTTTGTAACGTTTTTTGTAGTAATCAATAAAAGTTTAATGTAACTAGTTTAATAGATTAAAGTGAAAACAATTTGAGTGTTTTATTAAGTGTATTGGACAAAATCTAATAATCAACTGTGGTCAAGCACATCAACAAAGGAAAAGAGATTTTTATTACAAACATATTTATGTACAATATTATATTCAATAAAAAACGATAGAGATGCTGAAGTGAATTCTGTTTTCGTAGTAACCAACATTTGCCGGGAAATAGGCGCTATTTCAGAGGAAAAGAAGCAGAAACTGATATAAATGACAGTTTGGAATTTGAAGGTAATATTTACATTATTCTAAAGTAGTTGATTTTAATATACAATTGATTTCGGTCTATCGGCAACTGAAAATAAGAAATACACACAAAAATATAAAAAAAACTGGGAAACTTCTAGAGTTTGGTTAAAAGAGGAACAAGGATAAGCTTTCTGCAAAGTGTGCCGGAAATGTTTAGCCAAAAACGTCAGTCTATTAGAAAAGCATACTCCGTCAAAAATGCATCAATTAAAGGTAAAATCTACTTCAGAAGATATTGTTGATGTAATAAAAAATTCTTCAGCTAGTGTTAGAGAAAACTGCAAATTGAAGAATGAAATTAGATGTGTCATGTATACGGTGGCAAAGTTTTTACCGTTTTCTATAATGGACAGTTCACCTTTTTTAATAAAAACATTTTCAAATGATCCCTCTGTCCAGAAGATGTCATGTTCTGGAACCAAAGGAGTTTCAACGTTGACTGTTGTTATTGCTTCGTTTTCAAGAAAATCAATCAATATAAATTTGGCAGAAAAATGCTTTTCTTTGATTATAGATGAAAATACAGATGTTAGTTGCCAAAAAAGTCTTGTTGTAATTGCACGTTATTTTGATTCAGTATCCGAAAAAATAAGAGATTAGAGATGTTTTGGTTTATTAAAATTAAATGAATCGAATGCAACTGCAATTTACAACGCAGTAATGAATCATTTGCTGTGCCAATAGAAAATATGATCGGTTTAGCAACTGGCAATGCAACTGTGATGAGCGGGGCAGTATCTGGCGTAAAAACATTTCTTCAGAACTAAACAAAAACAATTAAGTTTCATTTATGTGCTGCAGACGCAATGACACTTTACCGCATAGCATTATTAAATTTAGTCGAGGTGTTTCTAATTATTTCTGCCATAGTCCTAAACGAGTACACCAATTTGAAAGTTTTCAACAGTATTTTGGGACTGAAATGCACAAATTTTTACAACCAAGTCAAACAAGATGGCTTAGTTTGGAATTATCTATTAATAGAATTTTAGAACAATGGTCAGCCTTGAAACATTACTTTTTGGTCGTTTTCAAAGATCCCAACGACAAAATTGCTGAAAATTTACTACAACATTTAAATTGTAAAAAAAACAAAGTTATGTTTATTATTCCTCTCTTATATACTTGGAGTATTGAATAATATTAATAAAAATTTTCAGTCCGAAAACAGCATCAGACATCTTTTAAAAACCAATTTAGAAAACCATTACTTGAATATTTTAACTTTATAAAAAAGAAGATGTTAAAGTTAAAGTGGATTACAAAGAGAATCACTTACCTATATCTAATATGTACTTTGGATTGTAAAGGTTGCAGGAAAGAGGGGAGTCTATATGGAATTTTAATTACGCTTGCCTTCTCCATGCCCGAGGTCGGAGAGAGTGCACTCTATCCCCAACTTCGCTGATGGAGGGTGCCGTACAATCGGCCGGAAGGTCCCATTTATGTAGAGGGATAAATTGATTTCGCCTTCGCCTGTAGGGTGAACTTTATTTACTTTTCCTTAACCTTTTAAACTTACACTGGTAAAATCTACGGTTGTAAATGATAGAAGTTTCACAAACATAAGAGTATCATTAAGTCCTTCTAATTTCGATTATCTAGTGGTATACAGTGGTATCTAGTGGTATACGCTAGTGGTATACAGACTGGTAGCGTTTTTTTGCCTGTAGTATGTCTACCAGAATGAACACGATCAGTAGTAATTCCGATTCAGTCTGAATAGTACCAAGGGGCCATCCATAAATTACGTCACACGTTAAGGAGGAGGGAGGGGGTCGACGAAGTGTGACATTGTGTGACAAGAGGGTGGGAGGGATCCTAAATTTCGTGACGTCACATTTCAAAATTTATTATAATCTAAGTGTTAAAACACGAACTTTAAACTATTACTTTACGAAAACCTCAAAAACATATACAACTATATCTGTGTAAATATAAGATACCAATTGTTTTGTCGACCACTCGCTCTACTAGTGTTACGCGCCGACCGCCTAGGCGCACTTTGATAAATGCCGCCAAACGCATTGCGCCTAACGGTGATTTCTTTGTTTCTATTTCATTTGACCAC
>QYTT01081712.1:0-17257 GCA_006980735.1 Dasypogon diadema
AAGGGCGACATCGGAGGTATTGTACAGCAATAATAAAATTAAATTCCCTAGAAAAATGAAATAAATGGATTTATTTTTCAAAATTTTAGAAAAAAAATTGAAAATTTCCGAATCTTTTTGATAATATATCCTAGAATAGTTCATCGATAGCAAGAAATGAGATACTAAAACAAAGACTCTAATGATGGCTTTCAACTAAACCACAAATAATCAGAATGTATAGGGCGATTCAAAAGTTATGAGCAATCATTTCCATTAGGGAACATTCAAGGGGAAGGGTTTTAGAAGAGGTATGTGGAACGATTTTTTTTATCAACTCACCTCAAGGAATCACATGGTACCTTGATCTTAATCACCCTGTATACACGTGAGAGGAAGGTATGCTCATGTGTAACAACTTCAGCCTTACCGAGTTGTCATAAAAAAGTGTGAGGCATTTAAGATAGTTCTGCTCCTCTTTACATATTTTCAAAATAGCCATCTTGAAATGAAGGTAAAGTAAAATTCATGCCATATTCAATTCATTTTATGATGGCTACATGGAAAATTTATTAGATAAATAAAAAGCAGTATTGTGTTAAAGAAAGTACCAAAAGAATCATATTTATTTCAAAAGTTATTCATTTTTATTTCTCCAGCATTGCAAACAGTATAATTTACATTATCACTTGATGAATTTAAGTTAAACAATTTTTTCCTCTCCTGGATTGGAATTAAAATTATCTTTATTTCTTATATAAGGACCCAAAAATATTTGGTGTTGACAATTCTTTGATATCCTCGATAAGGTGTCATCTCAAATGCTTACAACCTTGACGTCAGCGTGCCACAGGGCTCTGTGTTAACATCACTGGGACTTTTCTGAGATATATCTTTGGTTTGATTAAGTTTTACCTCAAGATTTTTTAATTAATTGTCATTTTTGAAATTTGTCTCGAAATATGTGTCTGTCTCTCTCAATCGTTGGATATTCAATATATCTGTCTTTGATCCGAAGCCTAGTTTTCCCTACGGTAGCATGTGTTACACAGCCCTAACCCTGTGCTTGAACACTTGTATCCGTTCATAACATCTAACAATACCATTAGAAAATTTTTAGGTTCGCCCCTAATTTGTGGGGTTATTTAGGGCTTCTCTTCCGCAAATTTTGTTTTTGTTCAAGTTTGCCTCAGAATACGTAAAACAAAACAATATCACCTTTTCAAAAGACAATAGCCCAAGTATGTCAATGCATGATAACCTTCGAAATCCAAATGAATGAAAGCCATATTTCTTTGTGAAAACTTTGATAATCCATTTAGAACAATTTTTTTATACTTCGGAGGAATAAAACAAACTAAACTGTTATTAGTTTTTGCTGAACTAGTTCGATTCATATTACTACCCTAATGTTCTTATAGATACAGAGGATCGATTATTTAATATAAGAAAAGCATGCAAAATCATTTCAAAACTACGCAGTGATTTTAATTGTCAATTATTTTCATTCAAGAGGATCAAATTAACCCTGAAAAGAGGATTTATTACTCTGAGGCGACTATTAGCTTCCAGGACTGCTCAGTAATTCTTCAAATCAAAATTCGAAATTCACGGCTTTCTTTGCTTTGTTAATTTGTAATTTCAATGCGTACAACTTATAGAGACTTCCTTTTCCATTCTAATGATTAAAAAATTTTATTAATAAACATGTAAAATTAAATATAACGGCAAATAAGCGTATCATCAAAATTTCATAAAATGTATAAAGCAGACTTCATCCGATAGAAAGACCTTAAGAGTTTAGGAGACGTGTAAATCCAGGAAATAATGCTAGAAATGGAAAAAAAACATCATTATTCTTGATGCATAAATAAAACATGAATAAATCAAAGAAATATCCCAGACACATATCTCCAAAAAGGTTTTGCTTTTCTGAATCCAAATCTCCTCCCCTGTGTTTCTCGGCTGTACCAAACTCATGTATAAATGCTGTAAACACCAAAACCAATGAAAAATTGCCTTAGGACTACATATCCCAGTTACAGCTGGTGCATGAATTGAAGCAGCCCTTTAACGCCCACTCACCAAAACTTTTCCTATATTTTTGCACGGTGGATGCTACGAATAAAAAATTGTTAAAATTGTCCTCATTCTTCTTTTATTCCGTTCCATATAAAAGTGAGATTACGCCTTTTTAACACCGAAATCCAATTTTTTTTTTTTTGTAAAACAAAGGGCGGATGGGGTTGGCTCCTTTGAGAAATCGTAGCATCCCACTTTAAGGATTTGGCAGACAAATCCCATTATCAGGAAATACTTTTAAGAAAATTAAGTTAGATTTAAGGGGAATGAATTTAAGCAATTAACTCAACTGAACTATTTATTTTTTTCTCATTATCCTTAACATGAAGGACTTCACTTTTCTTTTGTCTTGCCCTCGTTACTTTATGTCTTCAAAGCCCCGCATCCCATTCATCCCAGCCCACAGCTACAGCTGCGGACTACTCTTTGTGCTAGGGTACACACATATTCCGGGGTCATTTGGATAATGTCCTGCTTTTTCTACTTTTTTTCAGTAAATAGGTTGAGTATGCAAATCGCTTGGAAAAATGAAAAACTTTTACCCACCCAGCTCATTCTACAGCCTCGTTCACAGACACACTACAAACTAGAACAACAGAGTATCTCCGAAAACGAATTGAAGCGTACAAAGAGAGATTTTGCCCCTGTTTCGGCTCACTTTATTTTCTTTCCAATTTATTCACTATGTAGAATTGGATTGTTAAACTCGGAAGACCCATCCAGTTATAAGATGTTAGAAGGCTCTGCTTTGATTACTACCGCCATGCCATCTTGCAGCCATCCCAGAAATTATTCATAACAGCATCGTGAATTTAATGAGGGGAGAAATTCGCGACGCAAGGAGATTAGCATGAATTTAAGATGAAATCACTTCTGACATGGACTGGAAGGGTGTGTCCTGTGAGACTGGAGATATTCGGCAAAAGCCATCTACGCAGATATGACAACTTAGATTTTTGGATTTGAATTTTCATGATTGTTGTAAACTTCATTTGAAGTGTTCAGCCAACACTTTACTGGCTGAAGGAGGGAAACTTTCCCTGAAATCTCCACCCTCGCCATACCCCAAACTTAGATCTCCATATTTCGTTAAATTTAGCATTTGCGGTTAATGCGAAAAAGTTCTGAACGAGATTTTCGTAAGGCTCCGCTTTTTCCTTAGGAACTTTTTACTACTTTTTAGGGAATTCCACAAGAATATTCTTCATGGACACTTTCTGTATTTCTAATTAAATTTCTAAAGTTGTAAATTTATTTTGAGATGTTAAATTACGTGTAAAAGTGTTACACTCCTCAAAGGATGATTGAATGTAAATTACTTCAGCAAGTTGTAATTTTCTCGCCCATCTTTCTTTCGCTTATTACTTTATCCAGTTCTTCTGATGTTGGATTATATTGCCAATCTTCTGCAGGATGTGATAAATACATCTACGGATCCTTGTGATAATGTTTTAAGTTCGCAATGAGTATCTTGGACAGAAAATATATTATTCTTTTTGACTAGAGGCTCATCTGCAAAGTAGAATTTCAATTTTTGATCAGAAACACTGTACATAATTATTATATTTGCATAACGTGGAAAAAAATCTTCAGTTCCATTGACTACGAGATGATAATATTAGATATCCTGTAGAATCGATAAAGTGTTTATTGCAGTGTCGCAACATTTTTTAAGTATGTGTCCGAAATCGGATTTGTTACAGTCCAAACCGTAATCATACGTGTAACATATTGGGATTAGGTACTTAATGCAAATCATTTCACTCTAAAACTAAATTCTGCATTGAGTTAGTTTTATAAAAATAATAATTTAATTAATAAGCGCTCTTCTAATCCAATTACTGATTTCATATTTATATTTATGAGGCATAAAAACTGTTTTTGAATGAAAACCCAAAACAAAAATGATGAATATAAGGTTTAAAATGGGATGGAGAAGAGTTGGTGGTGGTGGAGGGGGAGGGGGGTGGAGTGGGGTACATGTAACGTTTTTCGAGGTAACGGCATTTGAAAGGTTTAAGCTTTAATAATAAAAATAATTTAAGACCAAACAAATTTTGTGTATAGGAGAAAACGATCCCACGAAGTGAAAAAATATCCCAGGGCTTCTAACTTTACTACAAGCACTATCAAATCAAATTTCTAAGAAGTGTTCCCTTTGGAAGGTATTTAGTTGCATATGAGCCATCGTAAACACCCGCTGCATTTGGTATAAGAAGTCTATTTGTTTCACTACACTAAGGTCTTCCTAAGTTCTGCTTATCTTTTTTCAAAAGTGTCTTATTGTAATAGTTGTTTTATTTAAGTATTTGAAAACAACTCAGCAATAAGGTCGTGTATGTTTCATTACCGGATGTCGAAAATATGAGGTATTTCCGATTGTTGAATGTGATTTAAGTGTTTGGGGTCATATGATCCCTTGCTTTTCGGGTAAAATACATCATTTTACACATTTAAGTTTTTTTTTTATTTTCCGTAAATAATAGAATATACTGCCACGCCAGTATAAGAGGAAAACTATATGCCAAAGTTGAAGTTAAGCTTCAATGGCGGGCACTCTAAAAGCAGTTAAAGAAGATATTTATACAGCAAGTAAACAGTTCTCTGTCCCACTTATGCACTCGAAAGCATGCAGAGCTAAAGGAAACAACATTCATACTATAGGCAACTTTAAGCTTTTGGGTAGTAAACGCACAGTTTTTACACCAGACGAAGAACACGAACTGGTGCATCACACTCGAAATATGGAGTCCAGAATATCTGGATTAACTACGCGCGATTCCCATTGTTTTTCAATTGGCAAAAAGAAACAACATTCAGCATAGATTGCTTTAAGGTATTTCGAAAACCATCGGAAATCCACGAATTGCATTTCGAACGCCAGAATCAAGACCAACGGCCCAAGTTGGGGCATTCAAGCAGCCAGTGTTCGACAGTTTTTGTTCCTCTACCGAGTTGAACACCTTCGTGGATGATTTGGGCCAACAATTTTGATTGTCTCGTGCAGCCAGCTTAGAGTATGTAATGTCCTCTAAAAAGAGACTAACTCCGAGGTACTTGGAGCAGTTCCAAAGTGGAAAGAAGCCCCATCAAGCATTACAAGTACCGCGGTCTATTCAAGCAGTGAAAGGTTACTGGTCTGAATTGTGCAGATCGGATCCTGACTTCAGTCGGGAGAAAATGCGCAGGGGTATGGAGAGGAGGCAGTAATTTTTGCTTACTCAGCGACTGTTTAATGCACTTACCCATAGCTGAAAGCTCATGGTGTCTCCTTGGAGGAATATTTGAATTTGAATGTTCTAACCTGGAGACACGCCGTTTTCACAACCAAACTAATGGGATCGCTCATTCCGCCTGGCCTGCAAGCGTGCAGTGGCCCGACGTCTTCCTACCTAAAGCATTCCTCAAAGTACTTTGCTAGTACTACTCAAAAATGGAGTCTTTTTAGAGCTCCCGGATGAATCGGAGCCGGTTGGGCGGAAACCCGAATGATCAAGCACAGCCAGAAGATACTCTTGATGTACACTGCGATCGAAACAGATCATGTCTGTGGCTTCTTTTGTTATGACTCAAGTGAAATTATGTACTATCTCAGAATTCACTATACCTTCTAATTTTCAATATTTGAAGATTTTTACTGGTCTTTCCAACTGTTATGTTCTCCTATTTTAACGGTGTAAATATTTCCAAATGAAATATGAAATAGGATCGTTATCAGTCGGTTGATTATACCCATACTTCAAGTTTAAGGTTCGCACAGCTTTTATTTCATTTCTGCACTAGTTTATGTCAATATTTTCACACGTTATAATTTTAGAATTTTTCCACTTCATTTTCTTCTTACACTGACACTTCAAACATGCTAAAAGCAATGAAAAGAAATCCACATCCCCATAAAGATTTAATATAAAGGTAAGTATAGTGAGACGTTCCCTTTTACCCCAAAGTCAGGTTTAAATGACATATGTTGAGTTAACAGAGCAGAAATTTCATAAAATCATGTACAGCTACAGCATTTGAGTGAATAACTTAATCCGATTTACCTATTTCGTATGTCGAGAGATTTTCGGATTTATATAGTGCAGTAACGTTTCTGTTTGCTTTAGATATGTCCACAAAATATCGGAGCACGTGGGGAATGAATGTAGCCGAGAAAACGAGAAAAATATCCACACAAAACATTTATTTAATAAAATCCATTAGGACCTGCAAAAAGCTTATCGTCTCAATTTTTCTGCACGACTACTGCTGTAACCTTTACCGAGAAGAAAAGGGACGATTCCCAAACGAAAAGTAGACCAACACCCAGAGAAAAGCAACTTTTGTTTTTATATCCTTCCGAAGATAGTCACAGGGGAATCGAATCTATACGTGCTATAGGTATGCCGCTCTACGGGAGTAGGTAGATAGATACGTAGATGGGTATAGGTATATACAAGGACAAAAATAACCAATGGAGTTGGAACTTAATTTGAGTTGCTTTTGGAATTACCAATGATACGTGCAGTTCGCCTTCTTACCTCGCATATCCCTGATGGATTCTGACAACAACGAATTTACGAACATCTCAAGTTGTCAACCAGAAACAAAATTGTAATGCGAGCATCTTCAGCTTCCTCACACGACTAATGAGTCCTGGACTGGGTGGAAGAGGTTGTAACGCAGCGGCTGTTTCCTAGCGATAAATTGTGAATCGAACCGGAAAAAGGGTCCCATAAATATGTAATCAATCAATTTGCCGCAAACAAGAAACAAACAGGTTGAACAAATACTTGTCCCTTATAATCTTGAGAAGAATTTCATTCGGTTTCTTCAGATGACATGTGCCCGGAACCATGTATCCTTTGGAACTCTTCCCACCCGGAAAGCTGCTCGATCCTTCATAACGAGTGACAATTTTGACATTCTCAAGGAGATTATGGCCTCTTCAATTATTTCTGTTGTTACAGATTGAGGTCAGACGATGTAAAACTTTCCGCGTATATGATAAAATTGCCTAATTTTATTTATTAATGCTTCAGATATAATTGATTGATCTGTCTGACTTTAACATTCCCTTCTAATGGGCAAATATAATCAATTTGGACCTGAAACTTTTTGTCAAACTTCTCAAATCCAATTACGGGCAACTTTTTCTTTGGGACTTTTACGGTTGAAGCCATAGCAGAAAAGTTGAGCTTTTAGGGAGGAACGAATGCAAAAAATAAGCCAGTGAAATGAAACGAATACGATTGAGGAATTTATGAAGAAATCATGTCTAAATTGAATAATTCCTCAGATTTGTGGATTACTTGTGAATCCTCGAAAACTGGATTTTATGGTATTAAATTCAAAACAAAGAAGCTGTTAAGTTTTCTTTCGTACTTCGGGGGGAGGCCCCACCCATTGAAATAATTAAATTTCATGCCAGCGGATTTGGAGGAAAGAAAGTATAGTCGATCTGAAAAAAAGTTTAAGGAGACAGAGGACAAATGACTTCTAAACAACCCTAAGTAGTATCAATTGAGAACGGATGAAGTGCTGAGCCCTGAATAAAGTTTCTTAACTAAATATTCCCAAAATATTCTATTTGGTATTCACAGGGTTGGATTTTTATAATGTCCGCAGATCTGGCATGTATTTTTTTTTTCTCATCTAATCGATTCAGTGAAAAACAAAAGAAAAATTTGTTGGTTTCCGAAAAGGCACAAAGAAATGAATGTTTGCCTCGCCGCAAATTTTGATATTTGAAAAAGGCTTTACCTTTGAATCCATTGGCATTATTCACAACCAGGATGTGTAAGATATCTTTGAATAAAATTTTCGAACTAAAAGCAAATAAAGCTGAGAGTGCTCTGCACAAAGGAAGAAAATAGGAAATGGAATTTCTTTTGAGTAGAAGAAGAGAAATTCCCACACAACTCCCTTTCAGAGTTGCAGAGATTACAAAATGTAGATCCCGAGATTTGCTTTGTGAATGAAAACAGAGGCGATTTAGAACTCTTGTTCGGGCTTCCTTTCAGAAATTTCGCCTTTCAAAATATTGCAAAGAGAAAATCAATTAAATTCATCAGACGACGACTTTAGTAAATCTCCACTAGCAAGTGATTAAGTACCCTTTCGACCCCCCTCTATAAAGACACCTTTTCCATTTATGCCAATGACATTTATGCATCTCGATTAACAATACTTCAACTGATATATGTGCTGGTATCAAAGCACAAACTCTTATCTACTTATGAGGAGGCACAGTTCCTGTAAGACAATGGGATATCCACTAAATGCAGCCTTACTATCCAGGAACTGCATAGATGGACGGGTACACGCACTGCAAATGCGAGCATTTTAGGCCTTTGGGGAAGTTCGGCTGCCATTGTGTTACCCGAAAGGAGTATGACAAAACACTTATCACTCGAGCCAATCATTCCCATTCAAGGCCATTACTAACAACAAAGCACTCGTACTTTAAGGCGTTGTGGACTTCCCAACAGAATTCGTGCAATATTCAGATTACCCCTTTTGATGTAGTCTCTTCGTAACCCCAAACAACAATTCGATGATGGGAAGGTAACCAAGTAAAGAGTAATCGAGAATAATCGATGAATAAATAATACCTTGAAGGTGTGAATAATGAGCTTTTCAAATTAACCGTCCTTCAGGCTAAATGCATTCATAAATATGCATTGATTTTTCACTGCAATAAATTAGCAGGCTGCACCCTTTAATCACTTCACTTCAGTGCCGCTCCTCGTCTGAAGTCATGTATTTCCACTGAAAGCAAGCTTATAGTAGCTTGATTAATTAAGTGAGCGTTTAATATAAATTTTATCTTTCACAACCTTAATCATAATATCTAGGAAGGGATACCGGTGATGTGGAGATTACGAGTGGTTGAGGCAATTCTGTTACAACGAATTTAACATGTGAGCCGTTTCTTTTGGTATAAGTGGGGTAAGTCACATTTTTCAATTTTTGCAAAATTTAAGTCCTTTGAAATAAATTTTTATTATGGCTGTAAAAATGGACTTATCCCACTTTCAAAGTAAACGGCTCATATAAAACTGATATGATATTGCAGATGCGCCCCTAAAGTTGAAAGCAATTTTAAAATTCCCTTTTCCCCAAAAGAGAAGTGCATCAAATTTTGCCACATTTTTGCTCATAATCTTCATTTTATTGCAAATAACTTTATGCCTCGTGAAATGGCCACTCGTATCTGACTACAAGGCTAGTGTCACACTATTCTGAATTCATAGTGCATCACACTAATTTAAATTAAGAAATTAATAATATAATTCTGATTTTAGGAATTAGAATAAGTATTGCCCGTTGGGAGGCCTGTAATAGTCGTCTGTCTGTTTGCCCAGGCAGAACAGTCACGTACGATATACTCAACCGTCTTAGCATTCTCCAGGCACAGTCTACACGTGTCATTCTCTAGAATCTCCATCCATTCATTTTGAGCTTCCGTCCTTCATCATGCCTCCCGCAATGGCGGAAAATGGTTCCGGGTCTTAAAATTGCTTAGCCATCCCCTATATATCCTCATCCAGTTTCTGTAACGCATCTACTGTTTTTTTTTCCATCGCTGAGGAGGAACTCACCTGCGAACTTTCAATCGCACCCCCGGACCTGAAGATTCCTGTGTATATTCGATCATGAATATATTTATAATAGAAATATCCGTCGCTGATAAAAGTCTCGTGAAACCTCTAGTTTATCCTGACCATTTCGGTCCCGTCCTTGAGTATCGTGAGTTTCCTGATTTACTTTACTTTATCCAGCTGCTTCCTGAGTACCGATTACACGGCCATCTTTTCCAAAGATAGATCGAACGGTTGCAGTTCAAGAGAAATTTCTAGCCAAGCTCTAGCTTCAAACCCAGGTAATTGCTTAGGTAATTGGAATGCATCGGTTCAAGATTCCTTCGAGACATAACTTCATACAAGGTGTGCTTCCATTAGAAACCTGCCCGTATCCACAATTTCTCCTTCATGTTAGAACAGAAATTCCTCAACAGCTTTTTCGTCAACTAAGAGATCTCTCCAGCTCTCTATTCGTCGCGTCGTCTGCAGTTCATTATTCTTCCCTTCTACCAGGCAGTGAAATCTTGATCACCTACTAAAGTACATACCCTCTTACTTCTTAATTCACATCTGTTGTTATTATACTGTGTACTTCGTCACATTCATGTTCCGAGGAGTCCTTCCAAGTTTCCTTTCAAGCCGTTTTCTGGATCCATATTCCATCAGAAATTGTATGGTTCTGTGGTAAGACAACATTACCCGATCTGCCAGTCACCTCCTTGCTTTGACATCAACGAAAATTGGCTCCATTTACCAGTTTGTAATGTGCAGGTTTCTTCCAATCTCAACTTCGAGTAAAGCTTCTCCTCTAGCGTTGTCATCCGTGCTGCCCTATTCGGTGTAGTGTAAGTTTTTGTTGCATCCAATAATCAGTCACGTATTTTTCCTCTCCCCATAGCGCACCAGATCCTCCAACTCCCTTATAAAGAGTGGTTTTGGAGAATCGTAAGGTAAGTTCGCGGAAACAGTCACGACACCGCCATTTCTTGCACCCATCCTCACCTCGGTGAGATCCGTCGTGCACAGGTATGGCTGTAAAACCATGTGCAACCCCTGTCCCGCCATAGTACATGTTCTGATCCTGATCTCTTCCTAAGCTTCTTGGTAATGAACTGCTTCTACACTTCCTGCCAATACTCTAATCACATTTTGGTAGTAGAGCTATATTTTCTCCATAAAAGATGAAAGTTATTTTTGTATAGTATTCGTTAAAAAGTACTGAGGATATTGTATTTTCTATTTTGGTTATTTAATACCTCCTGAACCTTTAAAGATCTGAAAAATAACTTTCATCCTTAGTCTTACTGTATTATCTTACACAGAAAATCTTAAACTTTTAAATAACAAAAACTGAAATTATATACACAAATTTCCTAATATTGTAGGACAGTAAATAACATCTTACTTTAAACAGTGCTAAAATTTTGTATTCAACATAAAGAAGAGATGATAATCCTCAGTTTCATCATGTCAGATTTGATTCGCTTGTAATAATCCACTTAAGATTAGTTCAGGCATGACTACCAAATTAATATTACCCAACAAGCTCTTAAAAGCTATGGGACAATCCAACCTACAGGAAACTTAAATCTAACTAAATTTGACTAGTTTAGCTCATGGTGCTAAATACTGCCAAATCCAACCTAAGCAGATAATCCAGATACGAACAGTTTATTATACAAGACCTGTTCACAGTGCTAATGCTAACTAGAAATACAGAAATACAAGTATACAACCGATTTTAATAAGTTTAATTTGCTGGATTGATCCTTTGGGACTGCTGACTTCGAGAACTGTCGAAATGGATTGCAGACGCCGAACAAGCAAGCACTCTTTCTTGTTGTACAGATGCTTAACTTAATCTCTTCCGTCTCTGCATACCCTTCAACCTCAACCCATTGTGCAAGAGGTACAATTTGCAAGGGTTGCAATAGTGTGTTCATGTATCTTTATCTGCACAGAATCGGGCGATATTCGTATAAGGGATGCCATTCCCTACTCAAAAGCTACTCAGCCCTATCGTTGTTCCAACGTCCCATGTCGCCGAAGACCTGTACAAAATTTGTAATGGGGAAATTGAGTTCGAGTAATTCAAAACAGGAAAACTAACCAACAGAAGTAAGTTTTGTGAAAACGTCGCTTTTCAAAAGCAATTTATCTGCTGGAAAGATAGCTATAGGTGCAAACCACATATAGTAGACCATACAATGTATATATGTTTCCATAGCAAAGGAAGTGTGTTTTAGAGAACTCATTTAGAATAAATAGTGTGTCCGCACTCCTCCTGGATTTCTTCTTTGTAAACCTCAATCCTCCAGCGCTCTGAAATAAAAACAAATAGAACTCTTTTGGAAAAGCAAATCTTATTTGCCTTCATCATCAGCAAATGCAAAACGCAGGCTGTGCTGATGATGGAAACTCTCTCTGGCTCCGCTTTTAACTAGTCCGTGTACGAGAACCCCTTATCTGATTATTAGCACTGAGGACTCCCATTTTGTAAAAATTTTTATCATAAATTACCATCTCTCCTCAAAAAGCATAAAACTGCAAATACTTGTAAAGTTGATTTACATTCCGAGGACATGACTCCTTTCGGTGCCTGTTTGCGCTCATTCACAATTCTGCACTTTCAGAAACAAGACGCGCTTAGAAAAATCTCAATGACGGAAAAATAGCTGCAACAAAAGTGTCATTTTTGCATTCAGTGCATGTATTTCATGGTAGCTTGTATAAATTCCGACATTTGATATCAATCGAGCGATGACATGTGAAAGTAAATGCAAGCTTTATCCCCAAACAGCCATGTTAGCTCCTTATAAAAATCTGTAGCAGGAAGGCGCTGTATGCAGCTGAAATTTCCTTATTGACATTGTAACAGAAACTCTCTTGGCAGAAGAGCTGAGAAGTCCAAAC
Source organism: Dasypogon diadema (assembly GCA_006980735.1). NCBI lineage: Eukaryota > Metazoa > Arthropoda > Insecta > Diptera > Asilidae > Dasypogon > Dasypogon diadema. Next base: position 12,540 of record QYTT01081712.1, read on the forward strand.
ACTGAAGTCAAAGGACTGTTTGATGTAGCCCTCCCCAGGAAGATCGTGCCTGTAACGCAATTGTATTGACACTCCAACCCAGCAAAGTCACGTTCTGGCGAACTTCCTAAACCCTTTTTCCTGTTCTGGCTAAGATGCAGACATTTTGCTTCGAGACATGTTAAATTGGAGCACATGCTCTACGTCATCTCAAGTATGGGAGTCGTATGATCTGTCAGGATGTATCACCTCTTTTGTTGCCTTTCGCTCGGAATTAATTTATGCAAGGATAATTTGCAGATAGGTGAATATGGAGTGATTTTTGCGGGTATGGTACTCTTTTCGTCAAAGGGTCTTTTCAATTCTTGTGTGAGTGGCAAAATGGGTGCAGACTTCCCCCTCTGTGTAAACGTTTTATAGTATCACTGAATCGCTTTAACAAATTCACTTATTACTGGAGGGTAGAAAACTGAAGCTGTTGATTAATTTGAATGAAGCACAATTATGTACAAATTATTGTTGCCAAAGTAAATTCCTCGATTAAATGTATATCAAACCGTAACGTACAAAGAGACCCGGGAAAGGTTGTATCATCTCTTTTATATATATATATATTCTATATATAGCTAATTCAAACAGTTCTTAATATCAACGAAATCGTAGAAGATCTAATCCAAACCTATAAATAAAAGATAAAATATCACAAATTATCTTATCTTAGATACCAGTTTAGGCAAAATTTTAACTTGAAGACTTCTTAAGATATCTCAGGACTCCTTAAACTCTATCATGGACGCTTATTTAGAGTACAGTAAGCTCAGGGGACAACCGTATGATGCATACAGCACAGTTTAGGTCGGTGGAAAATTAGGGAAGAAAAAGATTTGAAAATTAACCTCACAAATGTTGCACGTGAGCCACTTTTTTTGGCGTGAAATTACTGTGCAACATTCCAATGGCTTCGAAAGTACAATTTTCGTCAGTAGAAATTGCTTCAACCACTAGCCCACCGGCGTGGGTCAATAAAATCATAGAGGAGTCTCTTAAATGAGGCGAAAGTGCCCTCATGAGATGGCGTCTGAAATCTTGGAAGCAGCAAGTTATTCCCACGGATCGAATTCACTTACATGAACATTGATCCCAAGGTTGTAATATGTCCAGAGGACATACAGTATTCTTTTCTTGACATAATCATCGATAGAACCACTCAATAGATTTCTGTTTCAGTGAGACATATGGTCAAATCTTTCTACCTTATATATGAACCGACGAACACAATCGTTAAAAGCCACATTCAGTCGTCTGGAACAGCTAGAATATTATATTGAAAAAATTAAGACACCATGGATAAAATAAGGCAAAATCAATGCTTTATGAAGGCGATGTAAGACGCTGTATATTTTGGATAAACTTACATTAACATGCTTCCAAAACCTTGTGCTGCTGTTCAGTGTAATATTCAAAACCCGAACCATATCCTTGTAAGGAATTGCACTGTCCATTTAGAGATATAAATGGAAAACTGCCGATATCTAGATACCCAGCCGAAAAAACAATACAATGTGATTTTTTTGGATTCTATGAAAACTTTTTGTTTATAGACATAGAGAGAATTTTTTGGGTAATCTAACTGAGCAATCTTCTACTGATTTAATAGGATGCCTTAGATGCACTTAAACGTCGTCAGCATGCAGATGAATTTTAACATCATACAATATCTCACGTGGATCAAGAAGCGTAGATGTCTCGGAAAAGTTATATTTCTCAGTAAGTTTAGCAGCAGTTTTTCGTGAGTAAAAAATAGGGCCATATTAGAACAAACATTTTCAACTGTATCAAACTGAAGTTGGTTAAAATTAATTTTCTGAAACATTTATTAGGACTGAGAAATGTATGAGTGAAATGTGTCTGAGGTTGGAACACGGCTTTTTTCGTGTTAATAATTTAGAATCGTTAAAATAAATGCTTCAAAAGTTTACCATCATTGAAATTTACTTAAATTAGCTTTCGAATTCTCACAGGGATCTCAAATCTAGTTCCCAGTCTCCCCAACTTTCTTAAACCCTTTGTCCTTCCCCTTATTTACTGCATTCTGACTTCGTTCAATTTGAAAAAAATATCCCTTTTTCGTTCGAAGCCGTTCCTTGATAACCTTCTCCTGATATTTTACCGCACTCCTTGAAAAATTAGTCCGATCTCGCCACCTTGATCTAGTAAGCTATTAAAGGTCAATTCAGTTAATATGCCTATGTTTCCTTTGATATTTTTTTCTCATTTTGCGTTTCTGCAATTATTAGAGTGCTGTGCAGTGAAAATTATCTACCCGGAATTTTTGGAATGATCCACTTCTTGTAACTCACCAAATAAATTCCATTTTAATATTGACAATAAATCTTCATGCCTGGATAGTTAGAAACACGCACAGCCCCTTCAACTTATATAAGAAAATAAAAAAAAGGTACTAGATGCGGAAGACCACAGTGAGAGCCCACCATTACACATAAATTTAATAACTTTTCACCCCAGAGGAAATCATGTGTCTGGATGTAATATTCCCACACAGAGCACACAGGGCAGTCATAAAAATGGATTTGTGACGAATACCTTCATTATTTATTATTTACTGGAATTTCTTGGGGAATCATTGCCTATAAATCAGTTGATTGCACGTCTTAAATTTGTGTTGTATGCCGTGGCCCATACATGTTTTCGCACGCCTTCAGCCCCTACAGGTAGTAATTTGCGAAATTGGTTCATCATTAAGTATGATTATCTTTTATTGGTTAATTTGTCTCTCTCCTGTTTGCCAGGAACGTTCACATTCTGGGATGCTGTGAAGCTTCTGAAACCACGTTATCACATTCTTTTTAAAGCTGTGGGGCACGTGACATAATGGGAGTTTTAGGGATTTTTCTGCCATTGTTATCATATTCTGTGCCATCATTGATTGTTTGTTTGATGAGGTTTGAAAAATGCCCGTCACAAAATTATGTGTAGATAGTAAAACACCCTGTCCTAAGGATGAGGGGAAGCTACTTACGAATTGCTGTGTGTTCAGAAAGTAAGATCTTGATTAGAAGTTAATATCTGAAAGTCAGTCAAGTTTTCTGGAATGCCAATGTACTTCCCTGCCAGTTAGTACTTAGTGCAGTGTAACTCTGATACAATTGGTTACATTACCTGCAGTCAAGGGAGCATATATTATATATGTACATTAGACGTGTAAAGAAAAACTAATCTCAACCCTCCCAATCTTCAGGGTTGCAATGTGTCACATGGAAACCGATTAATCAATGTCGGAATGACTTTGCGAACTTACAAAACGAGTACTACACTCTCAAGTGCATTAATTTACAATTTTACCCACTTTTTTCGTTTGCTGGATTTTAAGCACTCAAGATTTTACAGAGGTGGTTAATTCGGCTCTGTTGCATATAAAATGGGGACTCGGGAACGAGAATAACTCAGGACTGTAGTAAAACTGAAAAGACTCGATTGCTAAACGATTTCTTTATTTCGACCAAACGGTATGAAGACTCGGTGATTACTGACTGCATCTTATTACAGTATATACCAAAATCCTAATTCAATACACATACAATTCATTAAAGAGCGAACAATATAGGTATACATGTCAAGTTCAATTACATAAATAAAATATAACTCAAATACAATGAAATTCAGTGGTAATGAGATTGCAACTATGAAATTCAGCTACAGCGCGATTTATGATGACTGTCGATTAATTTTCCACATCCTCCGGGCCGGCAGATTGGCGAATTTCCAACGGGTATAGTAACTGCACAGGACGCCTCATCTTCTTCCCGTCCGCGAAACGCACTTCACAGGCTCGTACCTTGTTATCTCTTCCAGGAAAGCAACTCTCCACAATGGCCAGTCGCCAATGGATGCGTGGCGTAGCAGAGTCATATACAAGGACAACGTCCCCAAGTCCTATCTGCTTAGAAAAAGTGTTAGGTGCATGATGAGCCGATCTTAAAAGTCTCAAATATTCTGTTTTCCAGCGTTTCCACAATAGAGAAGTGTAATGCATTCTCACCTTCCACTTATCACGCAAATCAGTTTTAGCAGCTCCTTCAGGTATCGTCTTAACGGAAGTCGCGCTAGAGCGGTCTAAAAGAAAGCTTTCTGGAGTAAGTGGTGATAAATCTAGTGGATCGTCACTCAAATAGGTAAGAGGCCGCATATTTATAATTCGCTCAGCTTCAGTAAGGAGCGTATGAAGTTCATCATCGTCCAACTGTGCCTTCCAAATGGTAACCTTTAATATATCTTTCACGCTTTTGACCAAACGCTCCCAAAAGCCACCCCACCAAGGGGCTCGTTCAAGGATGAATCGCCAAGTGATGCCGTGATTACACAAAAATCCATTAAAAATCTCGTCGTTCAATATTTTTTCTAAATTCTTCAGTTCAGTAGCAGCTCTTTTAAATGTTTTTGCATTATCCGAAAATATTGTCCTTGGAGTGCCCCTTCGAGATATAAATCTCCTAATGGCTAGCAGGCAACTGTTAGTAGTTAAACTGGGCACCAATTCTAAATGTACCGCCCGAATTACGGCACAAGTGAAAATCATAATATAAACCTTGCGTTGTCCGCCATCTTTCCTTGTGTACAGCGGGCCGGCAAAATCAACCCCCACATTCTCAAAGGCTCGCGAGGCAAATAACCGTTCCTTGGGTAGTGGTGCGAAAGGAGTTGAGCCGGGCCTCCCTTTG
>QYTT01081715.1:0-14074 GCA_006980735.1 Dasypogon diadema
ATCATCAAGTATAGGAAAAATCACATCCGAACGGACGGGGCGAGGGGTCGCCGCGGCCCCCCCAACGTCAATCGCCGAACAAAGGTCGTCAAACGACCCAGACAATACATGAAACCTCGTTGAAAGCTCATGCGTACGATCAAGCAGTGAAGACGTCTTAGAGTTCAAGCCGTCGACACTGTTCCGAAGCTCGTCAAGTCTCCCACTCAGACCAGCAATGTCGTCGGAGAGGATCTGCAGCCCGCCAAGGCTCGAAGCGAGGGCACCCAACCTACTAGCAATTAAAGATTGATCATCTGCAAGGGAGCTAACTACGCTTCTCATAAGCCGTAGCACGTGACATGGCTTTATGTTTGAGCATTCAGCACATGTAAAAGAACCGCCAGGAGTGACAGATCCGCGTTTCAAACATTTTGGGTGGAAAGAGCCACCACAAACACCGTCGCAGACAACCGGGTTGACCGTAATGGAAGCGGAACAAGCGACATAAAAGACGCTCTAGCTAAATAAAAAAATCCCAGTCCGAAATAGTGTGGCAAATAGTTCCGGACCAGACTGGACTGGTATCCTCGGAGACTAGCAGAGTGGATTTCACTAAATAGTCTGAGATTGGAGCCCGTAAACTGGATTTCCCCCGCCTCTTAAAAAAATCAAAAATTACGAAACTCGGACAACTCCTTTTTACAGAGGTCACCGGAACATCACCTCCAGATATGTCTATTAACACTCTAAAACCTATTTTACATTATTATACCATCGCAAGTGTACTTTGGTGTGCAGTTTACAGAACCTTTTGTTTTGCTTCGGTAGGTGAAGCGGGCAGCTCATTTCTTTGCAACATGGTGTCCCGTGTAATAAATTTTGTGACGACCTTTTAAGAAGATAATGGAAAGTGAAAAGAAACTTAAAATTAAAAAAAGAAAACAAAACAAAAAACTAAAAGGAAAGAAGGAAGAACATTATGGCACTCGAGCAAAAAAACAAGAACATAAAGGAGAAATTCAAAAAAGATACAGGATTGTCACGGCAGGACAGTTAACAAGGCTGAAGGGGTCTGGATTCGGGGGCTTAAAACGCTGGATCATTACACGAGAAAGAAAGATAGGTATTCGAAAACCTTTATTCGAAATTTACATTTATATATCCGTGAGAATTCTTTAATTACTGGGTAATATGTACGTATGAATCGTGAGTGGGAAAAGTGGTGATTCCTGCGTTACCTGTTCAGTCTCGACTTAACAGATTTGCAGTTGAAGTGATTATTTCATTTTGAAGTGAATTGTTAGAATAAAGGACTAAAGTTGCAAAAAGCAATGGCGTATGAACTTATAACCAGTTCTTAGTACTTAAAATGCTGACGAACGATTTCAGCTGATGACTTTGCCTTGAAAATTGGGTCCCGCATCAGTTGATAATACATATAAAATCTTCAACAAAGAGACGAGAACAAGAGAGACAAGAACGTTGTTTGTAAAAGGCAATGGGTGGATACGATACAGATGAGACTCGAAAAGAATCAACTGCCTAAGGTTAAACTTACCCGCATAATATTCTCTTCTTAGTTTGGTGTCATATCCACCGTCAAACTTGGCTCTCTGTCCAACAGGTCAACAAGGCTTTTTCGTCAAATTCAATGGGACGTCCGGAAGAAAGTGCCACTGTAGAGCATCCATCCCTACGTTTTTATTTTTGAGTCACTATTTTGCAGTTCTCACAGTAACAGTGTTTTCACAATGAACCACATTTATGTCTACAGCAGCCATTGTACTACTTTTATAAAACATACCTTTTATACTCTTTACTATTTTCCATTTTTTCCGCTATTTCTGTTACATCCGATTTTTTAAAAAAGCTGGCTATGGGGTTTCTTCTGAGATCCGATTCGCGATTCTATTTAATTCCACTTCATGTAAATACACCTGTTCCGAGATTCGAGTTAAACCAAAAAAAAATTATTTCACTTGGAACAACTGAAATTAAACCTGTGACTCACATGTGTTATCAATGAGACGTCAAAAAAAATCAAAAAATAAATCAAATCCTTTAGAAATGGACAGTGAATAATGAGTGTGTTGTGACATTTGAATTTTAAAATTAGTCATTTGAAAAGTTTTCTTCGTGCAGAAAAAGTTTTTGATTCTAATAGCACAAATTCCGTGTTAAATAATGTGAAGTTAACAGCTTGTCTACACTTTTTCGTTGGAGGAGGCTACCAAAAAGGTATTCCTGGATAAATCCTTCCAAATAAAAAACAATTTACTTACTTTTTTCCTCCCATTTTTCATCTTACTTCCTCACACATAACTCACAAAATGATCCTTCCCTAGGAAAAATTCTCGTGAACGAATTATTTCTATTATATTATTATATTATTTCTATTTTCTAAATTAACACACGATGGAAGCACTTGGCGGACACAAATATTCCAAATTGAATTAAATTTTGAAGTTTTACAGGAACACATATTGAAAGTTATTGTCAGCTTCCTCAAATTGGCCGTAAGGATTCAAAATCATTTTCGGTATATACCACTCTGACCCTACAAATTTAATAATTCAATAATTCTTTTTTCTGAATATTTATTAAAGTAATTCTTTCTTTGTAATCACCTTTTCTTATTTTCTTATCCGTTTTCATTGAATTTTTTATTATTAGAACTATTTTTGCCTCCAATCAGCTCCAATAATTGACGTTCCACTGTATCTACAAGCAATTTCCAAGACCCTAAATATATATATGTCGGGGAAATCAGCCCGTATTCCAAATAAAAGCTTGTAATTCACTGCAATCTTATTCATCCTCACAGCCTATTTATTATTTATTACCCACGGGCTCTGTCAGCGCATAATATATAATTTCTCTTGCCCATTTAGCAACACAGAAATATTACAATTGAGATAATTCGGCGTACGCCCCCAATCTTACGGCTGTTACACTGCTCCCAATAAGACCGCAACAAAAAACGATATTCCCTGGAGCCGTGTGCATTGAAAATGTTTAACACCAGTGCAATTTAAGAGTAAAATAAGGTGTCAGGTAAATAAGTACACCTGGCCTGGCCATGCCGAAATCATAAACATCACTGTCTGATGATCAGAGAGTGGATGATCCCGTTAAGAAGACATAAAAGCTTAAGCTACTGAAGTTTACACGAAAGTGGAAGAAGGAAAAGTTCAGTTGTTCAAATGCAAAGAGCATGTTTTTGTATCTTCGACAGGTAGGCGCAGAATAGTTAGACCGCAATCGTAACTATCTTCACACGATCAGCCTCATTGCTTTGAAGAGTGCACACAATCACGAGTCGTTTTTTTTTCGTGTACTCTTACCTCGAAATTTATTGTTTTCCCCCCTGTCTGGTGGTACATTCAAATCGCGGTTAGTTTAGATTAAACCGCGGATTGCAACAAATGTAATAAGTTACCTCGCGTGTGTAATTTTGTGAAATCCATGAAAGAGTGTAATTCTGTTTTTGTTCCTTACAAATCATTGAAATGCACTCAAGTGATGTGTGTTGCAATTTGTGCTCCGTCACAAATGGATTTACGCATATATCCAAAGGACTTTTATCAATATGGATATTATGAAAAATAAATCACGGAATGGTAAGGATTAGAAATTTTTTTTGAGTGATATAAAGGAATATTTTGATATATAAAACACTGTAATTTTTTAACCGTTACTATTCTATTTTCAAAATTAAATTAAGAATTATATAGTGGCTTTCTTATTTTCTTCAACAATCATAGGAGGCCAAAACTTTGGAAATTTATATAAAAAATAAATAAAATTATTTTAGTTTTGTAAAATTTTATATTTGTCCTGCATTTTTTTTAATTCCAATATTTTTATAATTAAATATTTTGAGAATTGTAGAAAGAAAACGGGGTCTATATCAAAAGCAACTATTTTTTATTTATTATAAGCGTTTTTAATATTTATTGTTTTTATTGGCTGTGAAAGATGAAAAAATACGTGAGTTTTCTCATAAGCTAATTTGAGGGGAGATGGTGCTATGTATTTTAAATTCAAATAACTTTTGACAAAACCATGTTACAAATGAAAACTACTTTGCAAAAAAATAACAAATATATAATTCATTTGCAAGGATAAAAATAAATAAATAAAAATGCAAATGGCCACCTACTCGGAAGAAAATTCTAGAATAGGAAATTGAGAAATTTTAACCTGACAAATGTTGCAAGGGAAATCACAATTTTTGGCATGCGGTTATTACCGTGATAAATACAATTCTTGTCAATACTATTACCTCAACCACTATTATCTCGATAAATCTCCGTATCTGGTGCAAGATAGGAACCCACACCAATAGGAGGGAAAATTTGCAGACATGCTCCTCAACCCGTTCGCCCACCGGCATGGGTAAATCTTCAGTTTTCCTTGCTTGAACTTCTGTTCAGAATCCTCGAATCATTGTCGTCCAGGTGAAGAAAGGTTGTCGAACTTTCCGATGAAGAAAGGTCTATTCTTCATTTTTATACTGCAGTCTTTTTAACGATTCCGCGTCTTAATCTCTTTGTAATTTTTGGTGTCTGTTGATGGGAAGTAGGATTAAGAACTTGCAAGATTATAGGAGAATTTTCCACAATATCCTCCTGTGTTACTTAATAATATAGCTCTTCCTTATCGAAACTCTATCAGAAAGTTAGGTATAACATTCAACATGAAATTAAGTTACTCTGATTATATTTCTAATATCACTGGTAAGGTTTATAGGCGCCTTCGTCAAATATGAATCACTAGATATCTCATCTCCACCGATATGCGCCTATGACTCGTCATTCCACATTTTCTATTTGGTTCCAGATTATTTGTAAAGTTGGATGCAGTTTTCCATAGAAGGCTCATGATTGATTTTAATGTATCTATTTGATTTGTGTGTAATGTTCCGCGGAGTTCTCACATTTTACCATACCTTAACACTATACTGGGTTATCCTTTGAATAATCACCTTATCTAGCGTATCTTTCTGAATAAACTTATTTATACTAACCATTCTGAATATCTTAATAAACTGCCTTTTCTTCGCTCTCAAAGAGGTCTAAGTAGTATCCTCTTATCGCGTTGCAGATCACAATTTTTGGAGCGCTCCTTTTTGGTTCAAACACCTGGAGAGTGGAATTCCTTGCCATCGGATCTTCAGCGTGTGGGCTCCAGCAGAGCTTTTCGTAAGCAATTCAAATCAATGAATATAAGTGTACACCACATATTTCAACTGAATCCTTGTTTTTCGACTATTTTGAATTTTTTTCTTTCTTAATCGCTTTTTTGTTTTCCACTCCCTTTGAACTAAAATACTACCAGATAAACTTCAATAACAAGTTTTGAATATTGAAATGGTTGTAATTGAAATTTATTTGGTTGTATTTAAATCTGAAAAGATTGTCAAATTTTTGAAAAAATTGACACTGGTTTTGATATATTTGATTGATGTTTTTGATTTTTTTGGTTCTGCTTTTAATTTGGCCTGGCTTTGATTTCGTTGTAGATATCTTTGATATGGTTGTATTTAACGTGTAAATTATATCATGATAGACCCCATCTCTAAAATTCCAAGTATAAATGAAGAATTATACATTTTCTTTTAATGGAAATAAAATTAGATCTACAGCATACCACAAAAATGATCCGGTCTCTCTCTAAAAATTATGCTTTCATATCTACATAGATACTTTCTATCACATTTTCTACGATCTTGTCGATTCAATCAAATACCTTATATAATATATTACCCAAAACTAAAGCATCCAGCCTACAGTTATGCTTGACTGTTTATAAATTAACATCACCTGGCTTAGTTCCAACCGGACCACGATATATTTTCTCAGCTTCTAGTAAAAGATATAAAGTGGACCAGTGCTATCGGATTATAGCATACTTTTCGATTTAGATTCCCTATCAAGAGATTCCGATTCAGTTACGCATGAGCTTTATTAAAAAGTCTCCCCATATTGTGGAATATTTTGCATTCGCTTGCACCTTTCCCCTGCCTATTGAAAACATCAAATCGCTGCATTCGATTAAAATAGCCACAATGGAAAAGATGGCTAAACGCAAAGAGCAGCGCCTACCTATGGATAATCGGACAACCGGTTATACCGCTCCGATTGCATTTAAAAGAGTCTTTCTCGTTATTTTCTAAGATCTAAGTATCAAAAACTGCAATCATTAGTGGAGTCAAGTTCGCGCCTCACTCAACCTACGATCACCAAAGTAATTATGAATACAATTTCCAGGCATGCATCAAACTCTGATTCCTTCAGTTTTCCCAAAAGACAGAACAGAAAATATCGTGTTTCAGTTAACCTATACCTTCCGTCAGGCCGTAGAACCTCCTTTTAACAGTTAAATTAGTCTATCGATACCCAGTCAAACTCGTTGTGAACATGTCCGTTCCACATTTCTCTCTAAGTCAAGGCAACTTTTCCACCAGCTCGACAAAAATTTTCTAAACAAATTGCTGACTTCTTTCAGAGTTTATCAACAAATAAATCAAGAAAAAGAAATTACACTAAGTAAACTTGCAGAAAATAAAGAAGCGAACACCACAAGAAAACATGTCTCGAGTGGCCTCTTGAGTATCTCTACATTCTGCCCGTGTAGAAGCCTTCGCGGTCAGATAATCCCCATGTATTCGTGGACAATAAGTATAGAAGCAGTGCAACTTTCCTTCGCGGACAAATCAATCGAATCTAACTGAAGTTCACTGAACCAAATTTGATTTGTTATTATTAAAATGCATTCACTTCGTCATCGTTCAAAGTATCTTTCAAAAATGATTTTGAAAAGTCGAGCACTATGCGGAAATAAGTAAATCACCGGCGCGGGCTGGTATTGCAGGGGCCCCGATTTGTAGTGGCGGTTCCATGCTTGCACTTTCAGTCCTTCAGCTTTCCATTGTTTTCTAGAGAAGACATGTGTTATGGTTTTTGCCACATATGTTTTACATGTACCCGCATGGCACGACATTTTTAACTAGCCATAGATACGAATTTTAATTACCCATCCGGCAAGTGAAACTGGTTTTCGTCTTGATTACTTTTGATATGCTGCTGTTCCGAAAGTGACTACACCATCTCACCATTATTTTCTAGTGTTTGAAACATTTGGAGGGAAATCTTTACAATTCATTTGAACAGTAATCATCATCCACCTTTTCAAAGTTCTTATTTTTTTTAAGATATCGCTTAAGCTCTGGGGACAACCCCATGATGCACAAAGTACAGCTGAGGTGGAGGGAAATTTTTAGGGGAAAAGAGATTAGGAGATTTTAACCTGACAAATGTTGCAAGTAAACCACCATTTTTTTTTTTGCCATGAAATTTTTACTGTTCAATATTCGTGTAACTTCACAAGTACAATTTTCGTCAGCATAACTGCCTAAACTACTGGAACCCAGATAAATCATAGTGCCCTTCGTAGGAGTCGAACCCGTGCCCACACAGAAGAAATTGGAATTACGTCATCTCGAAATTTGAATTTGTTTACATTAACAAGCTCGAGATCAGGTGTTATCAGAATTTTGTTTGTATTTAACTTGAAATATTTAGGAATTTGGTAATTTAGTATTTTATTTATGTGAAATTTATGTCCATAATTTATCTTGGGTGGCTCAGAGCTATTGAGTCGATGATGCAAAATCAGGCATTATCTGTATTTTGTTTACGTGGATAATTTAACTTGAGCTTACTCATTTGGTTATTAGTATCCTGTTGGAGATTAGGTAATTTGAGTTTGATTGCGCGTCAAATCTAAGCCTAAGATTAAGCCAAATTGGGATTGAATATTTTCTGAATAACGTTCTTTGTGATCCTGAAAAAGAAATATGACACAAGACCTAAATTCGCACCAAACTCTTTTAATACTTAAAAAATTGAAATATTTTTTATTTTATTTAAAACCAATTTTATTAAAATGGAAATAATAGTAAAAGTATTTTAAAAAAACAGTTTTTTTAAATGTATGATCTTCACTTATTTCCTTTATACCACCCACCATAGAATTTTAGTTTTATATTGTTTCAAAAATATATAATAAAAAGTTGTATTGTTGCCTGATTATTATTCTAATGATAGTCATCCCTTCATTCTGATCAGCTGTGAAAAAATACAGGCGGCAAGGTATTAATCTTCCAGAAAAAACTCCGACCACCAAAAAACTCTTATATTTAATTGACCGCACCCTTTTTGGAATTAAATGTAACAAAGAAAATAAATAAGCGATATACATTTTAAAATTTTCAAGCATTTTAAATTTATTCTCTAAAATCTTTATAAAAATTTTTTACTTTTGTTTTTAGTTTTTTTTCATTAGCGACTGGACTGCAAGTTGATTGATGGATTTATCGGCATCCATATACTTTTTTTGAAGATCTTGATATCGGCAGCTCATTTTTTTGTCGTCAAGCATCGATCACACAACAAGGAAATTTCGTAAGAAAATTTTCATACAGTTTCCGAGCCCGCATTCAACATACAGTTTCCTTTTCATCGCTGGGATCTTTCGATCTGGGATCTTTTGAACTTTGAAAGACTCTCTGCTTCATCCGATGCATCGTCGACTTTGAAATCCCCATTTTATCCTCCATTTCTTACCTCTTGAACAAATCTCTTATCTTCCTCTAAATCGCCATCTTAACCCAGAGTCTTTTTTCCTACCTGATCCTGACTTTCGTTGAATGATCCTTCGTTTTTTTTCAATTTATTAAAAACATTCTGAACGATTGTTTTGGAAATACTAACTTTCGTTATGGCACTCCCGAATTTTCCATTACCGCGGACAAAATTAATTTTCTCACTTTTTTTTAATGGTACCCATCGCTAATGAAACCGTAGCACCACAACATATTCCCCATTTTCCGAACTATGTTTCCGTGACGAATAATACATATAAATATATAGTAAGCCTTTTTCTGAGACAGTCTTTAACTAAGGAATCTCTTCAGACTCCAATAATTGTAGACATAGTTTACATATTTAAAGTGATATCCAATTATGAACCCATTCTCGTCCCGAGTTTAAATTTTACAGGCCTTTAAAAAACATTTACCCGCATAACACATTAAAAGTTAAAAGAAAATGAAAATAAAAATGGAAATATGTTTAATATAATATTCAAGGACAAAGGAAGAAAAAGGGATACGAAAATTACTTCTACCTAAATATGATCGTGTGTAATTTTTTATGTAATCTGTGAAGTTATTAATAACTACTCTATGCTTTATATTTGAAGAAATATAATTTTTTGAATTTTTCGAATTTTGGAATTTTTCAAAAAATCATACCTCCAAAAATAATCGAAATGAAAATTACTTACTATATCATTTTTCAGGATATACTGCGTCTGATGTCGTTATACTTTTACTTCCAGTTGTAGATCAATAGTAAATGGTAGATAACAGAGACTTATGAGTGGTTAAAAAAAAATCTTGTAGCACTTTGATAGAGTAAATGTATTGTAGCCTCCCCATAGACTTCCTCCATACATTCTATTCTGTATTGAATACAAATTAAATAATGTACATTGCTTGTACGTTATTACGACTATATTTTACCTGCAGTTGACAGCAATCTTCTCTTTGGTACCACATTTCTAAGAAATTTCATATTCTTAGCTCTTCGGGTTTCACTTTTTTACTTCTCTTCCATTCACTTTTATGTTTCTTTTGAGGAATGGCAACGGCCATATAAACTTTCAACAAAAAAAAAACATTAAAATCAAATAATAATGGAATGGAAAGGCCTGTACGTTATTTTTATTTTACTTTTTATTTCGTACTTTCAAATTTAATATATACACGATATTTTATTAATTCACATTTCAAGAAATCCTAGAGCATATTATGGATTCCGAATTACGAAATTTTATTTCAATATTTCATGGGTATTGATGATCACCAGGTTTCATTCACAGACCAATTCAAAGCCCTCTGTCTACATAGTTTAGATCCGCCTTTATGGTCAATATAGTCTCCTTCTTCATTATCTCTGAGGATGCAGCTTACTTTTATTTTCAGATTACGAGCCTCTATATTGACAATCCACCCTCCTGTTAATTAGAGAAGACAATAAATAAACCTCAAATGTATCTCACTCAACTCATATGCTCTTACATTACTTGGTCTGCTTCAATCAACCACTTAATTTATTTCTAACATGCAGAGCCTGAAGCTGTTAAGACATTCCATAATCTCTTGAAAGATTGCAATAAATTTCTTAACTATCTGGATGTTACCTAGGTAGTTCCTCTTTATGGAAATTAAACTATCTGCAATTACATGATGTGCGTGAGCATATCTAGCGTACTCAATACTTTTCCTAATCTTTACCAGATACAACGCAAATGAAGATGAATTGGTTTGCGATACCTAGAAGTAAACCGGATTTCACTCAAAACCAATAGAACATTTACAAATTACCATGATCTCCTCCAAGCGTAACCCAAACGAAAACCGTTACCTTCGATAAAATCTAATAGTCATCTATTTTCCTGACATACATACTCTTCCCCCAATGACCTATAAAATAAATCAGGATTTGTTGAACCAGTATCAAGAGGATTTTCTAGTTTCTTCTCTGCTCATATTGTCGACTATCTCGATAAACTAAAATGTTTAGTACCGGCTCTAGCCAACAGTATATGCCCGCTCGAGAAACTATAGAGGAGAAGTTAACCTATTTGCACATCCATCCAGAATTACTCCAAGTCGAGGAGAGCACCTTTTAGAATCACAGATAAGAGAGTAGTTGTAGCAAATGATTCATGTGTGGTGGGTATGCACAATTTCATATCGTAGTAGCTGATACTGTACATATCCAGAGACATTTGTAAGCAATGCAATTTTCCATGCATTACCTACCTATTACTTCGGGCCTGAAATCTTCCTGGTGTTGGTCATGCTGACCGCGCGCATCAAACCATTTGAAGATTCTTGCACTCGCAGTTGTGAATGGTTCAGTTAACAAGAATCACCTTCTTCTTTGCCGTGCTGTTATGGCGTGAATTGTTCAAAATCAATTACATTGTTTTTTTTCGTTAACGTATGAATATAAAACGTAAAATTATTTACCGTGAAAATAATAAATGAATGAAGTTTGAGAGTGCGTAAAAGTATTACTCGCATACAAAAAAAAAATATGTTGAATGGAAAAATTATTACAATTACCGTTGTTTCGATTTATTATTCAAAGAGGGTACATATGATTAGAAGGTATAGTGATGGATGTTGGCGTACGTTTTAAAAAATAGTGCCTCAAAAATAAATTGAATTGGATAGGCAATTAAAGTTGAATTTGAAAGTAAGTAAGTAGCATAAAAATAGATCTTGAAAGGTGCTAACATTTTACTTTTACACCAGTACGTGTCTAAATACGGTTATTTTAACTATCTTTTTTAATAAAGTTGTAGCGAGACTAGACCTGGCTTGCTACATCCAAAGTGGAATATTAATTTTCCCTGCTCCTACACTTAACACTATGATATTAAGTAAGGAAGTATCTTGTGGCTATTGCTAAGATCCCGCGCGGCGACAGCTTTCCAAGTACAATCTGGGGTTCCTTAAATCTTTCCTTGACAGAATCTCGATTTCTTGAAAGTCCTGTCTTTCTGTTCCCTCTGATTTTAGACCACTTTTAGACCACTTAGTTATCTTTTGAAGATTCTTGAAAAGTTCATAAGTAATTAACTTCTTTATTATTTGTACCAGCATTCCTACCTTACGAAGTGGCAGTTGGGTTATCTTTCGCATCACTCGTGCGAGACTGTTTTGCTTGAAGTCTCTACTGACTTAATATTCGCCTTAGTTAGAAGAGAGTTTTCTTACCTCTTAACCATGAAATATTGCTTGATAAATAACATTCTAGAATCCACATGTCATCGTCAACCGTCAGATTCATTCAAAGCTTTCTATCTGACAGGACGCAACAACTTAAGGTGGATGGAAACGTACTTATGTATTATCAATTGCTGCCATTTCATGTGGGTTACCTCAGGGTTCAATTTTGGGGACGCTTCTTTTTGGGCTGTATGTTAATGATTTATCTATTGTGGTTCGGTACCCTCATATCTATCTTTATAATGATGATTGCCAGTTATATATTAGTAACTTGCTTCATTTATGTGTTAGTAAGCTAAACAGTGACTTGGATCGTATTTCGAAATGATCAATTGATAATTACTTAGCTCTTAATACGTCATAATCTTCTTATCTTGTGCTTTCGTGTGCTGAGCTAATCTGCCTGCAGTTTTTCTTAATAATTTGCCCTTGAATCGTTCTCATAAGGCCAGAAACTTGAGTGTTATTCTTAATAATAGGATGACATATTGTGATCATGTTAATTCATCCCTGGCAAAGATTTACAGTAATTTGAAAAAGCTATTGATAACTGCGTCACTCTTTCCCATAAAAACGCGGATACGATTAATTAAAGTATTTGTCCTTCTATTTTTTATGTAGGTACGTAGGTTATTTTTCTCTGTATTGACTCAGTTGTGTGAATAAAATAAATGCTGCCTTTAACGACTGTGTCCGGTTCGTACATGGCTTACGGCATGATGAACATATTTCACCATATATATTTTCCATAGTTAGCCACCCCCTGAGGACTTATCTATAGTCCTAAGTATCTGTCGTCGTTTTTCAGGTACTGTGTGGAGATATGTGTGTTTACTGGAAGATTGAGTAGTGCCAAATAGTCTGATAGGATAAGTGCGCCTTTTTTCTTTTAGTTAATTTTCTCTCTTTTCTATTATTAGTTTTATTTTCACTTACTTTTTTTCGTTTATTTATAATTTATTTATTAATTCTTTATTAATTTATTACATTCCACTTTTTTAGATACATTTGCAAAAGATGTTATTCTTGTTTTGTTTATAAGTAACATTTTTATTACACGCTGAATTTACTGAATTTTTGATTGTATGAACTAGGAGATCAATTGACTTCTCAGATATTTCTAATCTAAAGATACGTAGGTCACTATTCTCTGTACATTTCACAATCGTCAGGTCTCCAAAATTATTTTCAGCAGTAACTTCATTGCTTTCTTTTGAGAGTATGAGTTTAGCCGATTTATAGTCACACATAATGGGAAGTGATCTGAATATATTTGATTATCTACCTTCAATTATTCTACACGTCTACATAAGTTGGACTAAGCACCCTGAGGCACGTTGCCCACCAGTAAAAATAAAACCACCGAGAAAATCGACCTTAGTTCTACCATTAAGAATTACTAGTTCACTATCATCACATAGTTCCATATGTCTTCTCTCTCTGCTGTTTATAAATGCATCCTGTGATGTTCCTATATATACTTAATATGTCTACCTAAAAGTATTTCTTCTTGTACCACCTGAAGTTAACCAATTCTAACATTAAAATCAGCAAATATAACCATGTCCAACTTATTTACTTCCATTACAATTTCTAAGAGATTTTTAAAACTATTTTCGCAATCATTACAATTAATCCTTGAATCCATCCGCCACTGGCTCATCCAAACTAAGATGATCTATAGTTGCACCAACCCAGCATAAGTTGGTTCTACGACTTGCTACCAAAGTACTTTTAGAAGTCATCATAGTTATCCTCGTCCACATGTGTTTCAAAAAGACAAATAATTACTATAAAAATCAGTTTGCTTCTCAACTTGCAATATTAGAAGATATGAATTTTGAAATACTTTTGTTCAACACTGTGAACTGAGAATGAATTATTAGTATTTGATATTGTGCTATTTTCATGATCAGTATTCATCATTTTATTAATATATACAACAAATATTTCACACTATTCGTCCTAATGCTCCTCTACTGCTCTCTTATTATACACAAACTAGAATTTAATTCATTCACGTATATTTATCAAAATAGGACATACCGTGTTACCTGCATTAAGCAAAATCCAAAAGAAGTGAAGCGTTAACATCAAATATCGATACTCTGGTGCACCGAAGTAGTAGTGTTTTACTTTTACTATTTTATTGCATTTTTTAGCTAACATTATTCTAATAATATTTTTATAGCATGATCACTTACTGCTGACGACACAAGCGCG
>QYTT01081719.1:7312-23077 GCA_006980735.1 Dasypogon diadema
TATATATTAAGTCTACTCTCCATCCGTCTTACGAATTTTCGATCAGGTCACGTGTCCTGACGCGAGTTTAACATTTTTTACCCATTACAACGCCGCTAAAGAAGTTTTCACTTCAAAAACTTATACGCTTTTAAATCTTTAAATCTACTGAGAACAAACGCATTCAATGAGACAAATTTTCAAAGTATAATTCTGAAATAAACCTGTAAAACGAAATGTTCCTGGACTTCTTCGAACATGTAAAATCGAAACTCTGAAATTCGAATATCGTGTAAATTGGGGCTTACACGATGTCCAATAAGTTCGAATACAAAAACAAAATGGATAATAGGAAAACTAAGTGAATATTTTGTTGAAATGTTTATTGAAAATCGATATTACTTCGGTATTAAATGCAAATAGTTTTTAATGATTCCCCCCTCCCTTTTACCTTTTTTACAAACAGTAATCTCTTTTCGAAAGAACTGGAAGCAACACGCACATTTGACATTGGCATTTTGCCCCAAAATTTTGATATTTTTCGTTTGAATATGATTCGCACAATATTATTAATAATAAGTGTCCCTGGTTCACTTTACGAATTGACATTAATCTCATATATATAAACTCTGCGTACAATAGAAGGAAGTATTTCCGGACGTCGGAGTGCTGGGAATTTTATCGTATTTTGCGCAATAACGTGAACTTAGAAATAATACGCTCCAAAAGGCTGTACTACGGTTCAAAGCTTCACACTAAACTTTCCATTAAGAAGTTGTGGCGTAATATCGGAGATTTTGGGCTGGTTAAATCAAAGATGGTAACTGTTGATGTTGACCCTGATGAACTCAACACTGCGTTTGTTGGTGCATGGTCTGTTGATACAGCCGATGATCCAGAAAATAGTTGTTTTCAATCTGTTTTCGTCATCCCGTCATCTATTTCACACAGGTTGGCTTCGAAGATGTACTCAGGGCTGTCCTCTATATCACGCCCAATGCATCTGGTTTGGATTGTACTCATCCAAGATTTGTTAGGATTATTCTGCCTGTTATTTTGCCGGCTCTCACGCATAGTTTCAAAACTATTATTCTTATTATTCTCACTCCAAAGAATTCTAAGCTAAATGCTCCTGAATATCGTCCGTAGAACCATCCCTTCTCACTGTTAGCGAGTTACGCGGGACCCGGCAAGATGGCAAGATTCAATTGTGAAAAAAATTTACTAGGAAATGAAATTTATTGGACACCGTTTAAGAATATAAATTTAAGAAAAAGTTTGTAACGCATAAAAATATTCATGACACTTGTAAATAAATTATATTGCCATTATTGGAAGAAGAAAAGAAAAGTTTGTTCGTCTGTCTGTCCATCTATCTGACTGTCTATTAGTCTACCTTTTAGCGCATTATCTCGAGAACGTTTTGAGCAAGAGATTTGAAAATTCATCAAGTTCGGAAATGGGTCGATTTGGGCAACTTATCTCATTAAATCTCCAGCTATATGAAATAAAAACTCACTTTTTTCGATAAAGTTCTTCAAAAAGAATCAAACGCTTGTTTTTCCAGAATGTTTCGTCCTAATGGAATATCATCAGGGCTAAGATTACTCAAACAACATCCAAAAAACATTTACAGAACAAACGCAACGGGAACAATTACATTACATTAAACTGTTATAAAGCTAACGTTGGATTAAACTGTTATCGAGCTAACATTACAGATAAACCGTAAAAAACTGCTAGTACGAGAATCTACATTAGTAATACAAAAAGGTCACTAAATATACGCTTTAAAGAACACAAAACCTACCACAAAACAGAAACCAAATTCAGGTCTCGTGAAGCGTTTAAAAGAAACTGTGCACAAATGAATCGATGATTTCAGAAAGGGCATCAGTCACGGGTTATTAAGGGCCGATTCCAATCCAAGTCTTCGTCTTCGTCTTCATCTCGTTATAACAATTTGTGACGTCAGACCGAGACAAGTTGAAGCTCGGCTAGTTTGTATAACACTTCATCAAGTTAACTTTTGAGTTGACTTCATGCAAATTATGAATAGGTTTTATTCAAGAAAACGCATATTCCTTTGTATTATTTTTTATATACTATAAGCTAATAGCTTTTACAATTAAAAACAATTGATTCGAAGCAAAATTAATGTGTAATTTCCATAAATTTCTGCATAATAGGCCCATTAGCCTTAAACATGGAAGATGAATGAAATGTCAAAAATCAAGCCAATTGGAACGAGCATGCTTGATGCTCGTCTCGATCTGACGTCACTAATTGTTATAACGAGACGAAGACGAAGTCGTAGACTTGGATTGGAATCGGCCCTAAGTTTTAGAAAAGCGAAAAAATGTCTGCAGATTTAAGGGCTTTGCATATAATCGAACAATTTGATTGATTACTACTTTTTTATTTTAAGGAAAACTTACCTTATAATCTAAGAAAAGTAAGCTAAAAAATTTTTTGAACTTATTTAATTCATACCCCTTTAGCACATAGGGTCTATTCCAATCCAAGTGTTCATCTTCGTCTTTGTGACGTCAGCATGCAAGCTAACTTGTTCCAATTCGTTTGCTTAATTTAATTTCTGACATTTCGTTCATGGTTTCATAGTTAAGACCAATGTGAATATAAGAGAGGAATTGATGAAAATTATATATTTTTTCCGTTTATATGGGTTGTTAATAAATAAAAAATTAAATGAAATGTTTCGTGTTTTTTTACTAAAAGGTATTCATAATTTTCATGAAGTCAAGTTTGTCATTGAGTTGATGAAGTGTTATACAAACTAGTCAAGCTACATGGCGTAGACAACTGACGTCACTAACTGTTCTAACACGATGAAGACGAAGATGAAGACTTGGATTGGAATAGGCCCTCAGTGTTCTAGGTCAAATTAAAAAATGTATAAAAGTAGCCGGAAATATCAGAATTTATTGACCAATTTTACAAAATAAAAGAAATTATACAAGTATTTTCCCAAAATGTTTTGATTTAAAATCTGGAATTATAATAATGAATGCAAAAAAAATTGAAAAGGTATTTAAATTAATGTCGATTCCATGGGACTCCGGTAGATGCACTAACCAATTTCCACAGGACATAAATTCGAGCAAAACTGCTATAACAATTGTTGTACTAGTTTTTATCAGAGTGTTCATTATTTACAACCAACAGGAAATTTTTTTTGTGTTCATATTGTGGTCTTTTTTGTTCGAAATCACTCCTTTATCCATTTCGCCCGGAATAAACAATGAATGACAATTGACGTGACAACTTGCACATGATAAACAAGTGCCAGCAACAAATAAAACGAAATCAGTTGGGCGAGTGCAACAACTCAGTTTCCGTGTGATTTTTATTTTGCCCTGGATATCATCCATCAGAAAGAGATGAAGTTCTGTAATATTGCTGTTAGCTCAAATACTTTCTCTTAAGTAGTTTAGTAGCATAGAATATACTTCGTTTGCGCCTTTTTTTCCATGCCCTTCGTGGTACAAAAATAATGTTGTTTCTGGATTTTTTAAGTTTCTAATCCCAAAACAGTTAACTCACAACTGACGTAAATAAAAAGTGTCTTGCACTGAAATCGCTGGCAGAGGAAGATGCATAAAATCGAAAGATATTGCTAAGATGTGACCATTTTCTGAGGATTTTATTTTAATACAGTAAAACCTGCCTAAAACAGAATTTCTGGGGCCCATATTGTATTCCGCTTTAAGCAGGTTTCCGTTTTATAGAGGGGATACTAAATTTAAAAACCAGACGTTTATCAAGAATATATTTTATAGAAATACGGTGTATAGGCATAATATATACCTATATATATTTCTAAAGAATCTAAAAAAGAGAACTTTCCGCAGTGACAAAAAGTGTGTCATTGCGAATTGAGTGTGACCGGAAGAAATGTAGCAAATCGCACATTCCAAGAAATTTCTCCCAGAAATTTATCATGTTTTTCATTTGTCTCCTTTCATGACCAAACGGATGGAGGAGATATCGTTTTCGCAGAAATGTTTCTGATGTTCTTATTGTAATGCGCACATTTGTTCGTATTCTCTCAATTCAATTTGAAGCCCTTGAATGTTTTTTGTAATTGTGTTGTCAACATTCATAAAAAATCTTTCCTGTTCATATAGAATAACATTGTCTAACACATATGAGGTAAAGAGCTTTCCGTTTTATGAAGGTCCAGAATAACAGTTTCAGCCTGAGTAGGGTTTCCGTTTCCGCGTTAGACAGGATCCGTTTAATACAGGTGCCAAATATATGAAAATGAAACAAATTTTGGATGGGTTAGGGAAATTGTTCCGTTTAGGCAGGTTTCCGTCTTTTACAGGTTCCGTTTTAAACAGGTTTCATTGTATCATTTAATTACAGCCATCTTACGAGTAATAGCACACTCAGGATAGATATCCTGAGTGTATTTTCGATCGTGATGAATGTAATGTGTATTTTAGTTTTCTCCGTGTGGGAATTTTATTAGCATAGACACAGCAGTCAAATTTGAGTCATATTTTATAAATGACCAGAGATCCAATTTGTTTTCAGCGGATGAATCTTCAATCTTTAACTTATTACCAACAGTTACTAAACGTCTTTTTCAGTCAATAATTTTTGGAAAATTTCTCAAAATATCTGATCATCAGCTCGTCAGTATTCGAAATTTTCTGCTGAGGGTTTTGGAAAGGATGGCGATCTTTCAAATTCAATAATTTAGATTATAATTGATTAATAGCATTGTATCATACGAGACGCAATGCCGGAATAGTAATCCTTTTATAAACTTCTTCAAAATCTCTTATGGTGTTGTACATGCCAAATTACTTTGTAAACTTTCCTCGAGTTTCTGTTTTCCAAAACTGAGATATAATTCTCCCCTTACTAAAAAAATGGTGTTAATCCTTTTACTTTTTAGTTTTAATGGCATCTATCTTTCAACTTATGAAGTGCAATTGCTGACTTATATTTCTTCCATATAATTTTGTTGACAAAATACCACCCAAATTCACTGAGATTAGTATGCATTCAAATTTAAAGTGCCACTGATAGAATTGTTTAGAGATATATATATATATATATATATTTTTAACACGTTCCCTGTCAGCCTTTTATCACCGAGAGAAACTCTCCCACATGCATTTAAATTATTTGTGATGCTCTCATGGAAGAGACACGTGTACCGCGAACGGTATACGTGGCAGGAAATGTGTTAAG
Source organism: Dasypogon diadema (assembly GCA_006980735.1). Taxonomy (NCBI): domain Eukaryota; kingdom Metazoa; phylum Arthropoda; class Insecta; order Diptera; family Asilidae; genus Dasypogon; species Dasypogon diadema. The sequence continues at coordinate 12,518 of QYTT01081719.1, forward strand.
GAAACAACACAAGTTATGTACTCTAATTCAGAAAGGTTACAAATAGAAATATTCGGAGATACATTATTTTGACTTTGGAAAATTTAACAGATCTTAGCCTATAGCCTGGAATAAATTATAATATCATCTTTTAATTGTATTATTCAGTGTATTATGTATTTCCATCTCTGTTGTTCTAATGTTAAAGTTAAAGTACTAATTTTTAGGATTTTTACATTTTCAATTTTTTTATGAACCATTCTCCCATTTTAAAATTCGAAATTTTATATTGATTATACAATATATAGATTTTTATTTAAACTATAATTACAATCACTGTGCATTGTCTCTAAGCAAACTTAGTTAAAGTGTTATATTATATTTTTACTCTAGTGTACATAGCTATTCATATTTCAAATCACGAACTTCTCAAATACATGTTTGCAAGCTGAAGGTGTACCCAAATGGACGTAAATAAATCGTTCTAACCCAAAACTTTCGAAATCTGCCTTAAGACACACTCCTTGTACAAACGCTGGGAGAGATTCCCCCAAAACATTTTCAAGATAACATTTAAGGATTCAAGCCTATAAAATATTGCCTCAGCATTTTGGTGACACCAAGTCCGGGCTTATCTCAACATCAACAACTAGAAAAAGGAAAAATTCCCCTGAAAAGAGATTTCCAAACAAGCACCTGTCGTGCCTACGCAAGAGTGCGCCGGTAGACCGAATTTCAGGAAAAATGACTTACCTACCACAAACGAATTCAGAATTTTAGATAGGAGGCAGTTCCTGAATGAATATCAAATGTTATGGATGTGCTGGGAAGAGGATGAATATGTCATATGATTACGGTCTTATTCTTCACGGGTTGAGTTGCCATCATTGTTTGTGCTCGGAGGTGAAATGTCTACATGTAACCTTAACAAGGTCAAAGGGGAACTTCGTCAAGAGGAAATGCTTAACACGTTCGTTTGATAAGAACTAAAAAGGGAATTTAACTGTTAACATCGAAAGCAGCACTATGTAATTTTTAAGTAGTAATAGAGCATAGTGCTGCATTTCACGCGCTAAAGTTATATGGCAGAAGTTTAAAGTGAGTTTGTGAATTGGATGCAATTGCGGTATTAAAAGCTAAAACCAATGAAACCATTTGCTCAGAATAAGGGGCAATTATTATTACAGAGCATAAGACTTTCTAGACGATTGATAAAACAACGGGGTCCTCTTACTAGTAAACAGAAAAAAGATAGACTTTAATGATGTGGTTTCTTAAAGTATAGTAGTTTTTTGAAGTAGGTATGTAAAATATCTAAAAATTTTGGTAGATTTATGCTTCCAGAAATGTGCAGATCCCTATTGCAATATGGATTATATTGCCGTGTCCTGATATGCTCCTGTTTCCACATTGCCGATCAACTTGAAAATTGGTATGCATACATGGTTCCGAAGACAACGTATTTTAACACTTTTAGGTAATAAAAATTCAAAATGGTGGCGCCAATATACTGAAACGAATTTATGGTCTGATTCCACTCAAAACCGAAACCCCGGGAAACGGATTACAAATTTTTGGTCAGAATTTAGAAATTCGAAATGGTGGTGTCAATATACCAAATAGATCTTTCATTTCGACTCAAAATCTTCGGTATTCGGGGACATGGTTTATGAGATTTTGGTCCAAATTTAAAAATTCGAAATAGCAACGCCAATATCGCGAACGATTTGGTTATTTATGATTCAACCCAGAATCGACATATGGATGTTTTCCTTGTCACGGATTACAAATTTTTGGTTCAAAATCAAAATAGCAGTGCCAATATAGCGGACAAATGTTGTGACTTATGGGCGGATTCGACTCAAAATCTGGTGACTTTTAGGGTCGCGAATTAAATATTTTTGGGCAAAATCATGCAGCCTAAAATAATACTGTTCGCTGTTATGTAAAGCTATGGAGCCTTCGGAAGAAAAAGTTAGGCTCAGAGTTAATAGTATATGTACAAGAAGTAAACCTGCACGACAGATCACGTAGTGGACTGCTAGGAGTAATAAGTTGGCCTTCAATTTGAAGGTTATTTTTGGCGGAGGGGAGGAATGCATTACGCACCTAGGGAGACTAGCCCCCCAGGTGCCGGACTCCCAAGATTCGGGTTTACCGGGGTGGTGACCCTTTGATTGGGTCGCCCAATCCTCCTCGCTCTGTAGCATAACCCCGACAATATTGTTCGGGGTTATGCCAACGTGGACCTCCTCCATCGCCCTTCTCTCCGTCCTCCATCTCTCACATTCGAAGAATATCTACATAGTCTACTTCGTTTACATTGTCTTCAGGAATATTGTTCATTTGTCTACATATACATTGTTTACTCGTAAACAATCGCGTAAATATAAATATGATTTGATAAATTCGTTATAAGATTTAGCTTTTTCCATTAGATGGTGGCGGAATTTTTATTTTATGAAGTTGGTGGCTTTGTTTTGAAAGTTTTTGTATTTCATTTTTTATTTTCATATATAATTTATTTTGGCGTTATGATTTATTGACGGACAAATTTTTTTTCCAAAACTCTACAGCCTTCTATTATTGATACACTCGATTGAATGGGTTCTGCCTTCATAATAAAAACTACCTCAGATTTAAAATCTCTTTGAACTTTTAGTTAAATGACTTGCGTGTATAAAGAGCAACTGTGAAAGCGCTTAGGTAGATGCTTTATCGTAATTAATCTATCTAGGAAGGAAGCAGTAGCTACATACCACTTTAATGTACCACAGGTGATTATGAGAGTTATTATCCTTTCTGTGGCACGCATATGAAATAGTCTTGCGAAATGAATAGAAGGCCTTATCTGTAATTAGTATCCTTTATGATATGGTACCCTTAGAGCAAAATTTCACCAACATCCAAGGCGAACTTATCTGCTTCCTTCGTAGCACAGTTGTTGCCCTCATCCTATGCGCATCCATGAATATAAATTTGCCACAATTTCTCATTGATTCTCAGGTAAATGCAAGGCTGATGCCTTCATACTCAGAATATTTGGTTCCAAATTAATTGATAGTAGATATTGATTGTATCATAAGATATTATATACTTTCTTAGTGATTGCTTTTATAGATAAGTCTATATCATACCTTACTAAAACTGATATCAGTAAAATATTATAAATTATTTCCGATCAAGTAGAAGATGAAATCTACTTTAAGAACTGTAGGCCACACCAGAAGAATAAATTATATAGAAATTTTTTTTGTTTTTGGATGCAGTGTCTTGGGTAGAAAATAAATTCACAGTATCATAAAAAGTAAAAGAAGGTAATTGTTGAGACCCTGAAAATACAATCGGGATACTATGCGAAAAATCTCACAATTCGCAATGAATAAAGTGATGGTACGTATTCACCAAGTCCCAGGTTACAATGGTTGAGGTTTTCCTACTAACCGTAGACTAATCAATAGAGATCACTTGGTGCTACAATAACACTAGTCTACAAATTTAAGAAATGAAATTACGATAGCAATTGCTTTATTCGATTTATTACGTATTAACCATGTTGAATGTGGACCTGTAATGCATTTTCTTTTATCACGTAGAGATATTGAATCATCGCACATTAAAAAAATATTGCGCGAAGTAAAAATGTTAATTTTTTAAAGAAACATGTAATAACAGAAATGTTTTATTTTATTTAAAAATTGTTAAATCGATAAAGAAATTACTAAATTTGCATATGCTACGAATAAATTCAACATGAGCACATTTGAGAATGCGCCATTAACAACCGCCATCTCACGTTTCAATTTGTCACCTCTGCTGCTGTTATTTTTTTGGATGGAGGTCTCTCTCTTCCGGCTTCAACTCGGTACGAGTAAATCCCGGTGAAGTGAAAATTTATTTTATTAAATTTAGCTAATTAAAGTGTGGTGAAATTGATGAAGGTGGAATTGATGGCAAGGTTTGTATAATTCAGAATTTGATATAATATAGAATTTTGGATTAATACATGTCTCAGGCTCAAAAAGCGAGACAAAAGTACCTTTAATGCAACAGTTGTAATATTTTAATAAGTTTTTATATTTAATATTGAAATAGAAATAAAGAGGTAATAACTCTCTTAATCTTAAAAAACATACAGTCTCTTAAAGTAGAGAGCAGAAATTTGTTTCTCCACTTTGTAAATTTCAATTAATTTAACCTGTGATTATTTCTATCTGGAATCTTTCTAGAGCATTGGCACATATGAAAATAAGAAATTTATCTTTAAAAATTTCGTTTACCTGCGATCGAAATTTCGCAGGAAAGTGACTGCAGTTGTAAATATATTTATACGTATAATGGATTATCTTGCTGTTTTATTGCTTGGTAATTACATATTTTGAAAGGCCTTAAATAATGCCGTATTCAGTAAGTTTCCAACATTCCTTGCCAATTTTCTTACTACAACCTTTATTATTTTAATTACAGAAGCGCTAGAAAATGATGGATTCACGGAAAAAGACTACGTAAAAGAGGTTAGAACATGTTTCAAAAATCATAATAATAGGTATTTTAAAATTTTATACATAGAAAAAAGACTAAAAAAGAATAATTACATAAAAAGTACACCTATTTTGATTAATGTATTTAAAAAATAAGTGTAATGGATGGATAATTGCAATATTACTGAATTAAAATAAAAATAGTATAAATAATATCAAAGAAAATCTTGACTTAATTGTTTTTTTCATTTCTTCTCTTTTGATTATACATATTATAAACCAATTTGGAATTTTTATTATTGTTTCGATTAACGGAATTCCTAAATTCTTTTTTAATTAACGAAGTAATTCATATTAGGAAACAGTGCCTTATTTGTTCAACCTTACTGGACGTCAAAAAAGATTCGTAACTATTCGATAATAACACGAATTTCTCATTAAAAATTGCCACTTTATTAACACATTTATTTTATAATTTATTAAATTCAGAAGTGTTACTTAATTGACACTTTTTACATAAAAAATTGGTGTTGTTATTGAAAAATCATAAAATCTTTTTCACATTCAACAAAGTTTAAAATTAAAACACTACTTCTTATATGAAGTACTTCCACAATGTAAGCTAAAACTTTCTACTCTGGTAAAGGAAAAAAAACCACCAACCTTACAAAGTAATGGGGAACGCTTGAATAAAGTAAAGCGCTTGGAAATTCAACTCAGCCACTTTATTCTGCATTACAACGTAAGCGAGAAATGGAGCTACTTACCTCCAATGACATTTGTGTAGAAAAGTAATCTAGATTGGTAAAGGAAAATGGAGGGCCTTCCAGCTAGAAAGTAATGCGGAAAGAGTCGATGAAGCAATACTGCCATTGCCAACTGGAAACCCAGTAGGAAATTAAGTAGTTAATGATTTAATCATTAACTGTTTCTTGTGCTATTTGCAATAACTAATTCCAGGGTAATGCGAGTAACGAGTGCGCCCTTTGTTTGCATGTGGTAAAAAAAGCTAGAGAATTAAGCAGACAAGAAGGCACGTGTTACATTTTGTCCATATTTACTAATAAAAGTGTTATGTTGTGCTTTTATCGCAGTGTAGTATGCAGCGTGAGAGCACGAGTTAAAGTTCTATTTATCTGTGACGTGTGATATATATATGCAATTAAATCTCGATGAGTAATCAATTTCTCTTATTTAAAATAAATTATAGTTTTATTAACTTCTTGCGTATTTGTTGTTTAAAAAACAGTTAAAATATCTTTCATTCCCACAAAGGAATCAGGGAATTATATGAATATCTTATTTTGCAATGCTTACACTATTGTCTAAACACCCAATACTTCATTGATAACTAGGTAATGCAGTAAGTAAGTAATACACATTACTTTTCAATGATATCGCCCTGTTAAAAATCACTGATGGCGTCATCTATAAAAGACTGTAGTATCTCATTACTACATCGATGCAGTAATGACCAAATTTCTTACTGCCTATCAACCGCCATACAAAATTGCCTGAGGGGTTATCCTGCCAATTTTTACATTGTAAAGTGCGCCGAAATTTCTATAGTTATTTGTAGGAAGATAGCATAAAATGGTAATGGTAATAATTATAATTAACGGTCCTGGATTATTAACATAAAAAAGCATTTCTAACCGCTGAGCTACCCAAACAGATGGCTCTGCTCGTGCCAATTAAAATGGGGCAAATCGAGGAACTCCTTAGTAGGGTTGCCATAAAAAACCTCCAGTTTATCAATTAAAAACTGTTTTCTTTCTTTTTATAAAACGAAAACGCCTTAAAAGTTTGTTGATATTTTATTAAATTTAAAATACCATGGGATGGTTAATTCCCTCCCTCCCGGACAACTGTTTCAGGTGGTTGCCATATGAATGCCGTACTTGTTTTTATTTCGTAAGAAAAATTCTCTTTTATTGTTCTAACGACAAAATGAATTACCGTACGCAATCTCTTTAGTATAAAACTCATTGCAATGTATCTATGAGGTTTTATGGGAAAATATTTCCGACAAGAGTTCTGGGGACACTTGACCGTGATCTTGACTTTGATCCTAGGGATAAATTCAGGTCATTTTGGATCTCATTTTTTACAACCGAAAATGGAATGAGTCACATATTCGAGATTTGCAGAAGTGTGAGTAATTTCAAAGTCAATGCAGTTCTTGAAGACAATTATATGTTCACGCTACTTTGCAGGGTATCATAAATTTACATATTCGTTTATATTGCTCAAAAATATCTAGGCCTAATGCAGACATATCCATCAACCTAGAATTGACTTGTACAAATGACTTTGGCCCATAAGAAAACGACACACTCGAATGTAAAACTTTTCGCTCTTTCCTCTTCCTTCCTTTTTGTGCTCTACAGATTTTGTCACAAATCTCTCCCTTTCGAGATAATCCACCGTCCTCTTATTTTTTGTATATTTGTATTTTTATATTATGTAGGCATTTTCGTCAATATGTGTTTTATTAATCCAACTTTTTGATCAATGTCTTGATTGTTCTCAAGGGTATGATATATTGTATAATTCTATATAAAAATATTATATATAAAATATAGAATTCTATATAAAAATAAACTTGAGGTTTACCGACGAGAAAAAATAGAATTCTAAAAAATTAGAAAATTTAAAGAAGTTCGAATAAAGAGCTGTTGAGCCATGCTGAATGCCAATTTGAAAATTTCTTTTCGACAAAAATAAGATAAATAAAATTTTAGGTTCAGAAAATTTATATTTATGAGATACATAAGTAGAGCTGTTTGAAGCTAATCAGCCATTCCTAGGCCTTCCGTTTAGAAAGTAGGTACCCTTTATTACCATTACTCTTTACAAAGAAACAGCAGACAAAGATCGAGTATATCGTAGTTCTGGAAATATTTGGAATTTTGGTTTGTAAATTTCAAGGTACATTTTCCAGATATCATTCTAAAGATTTATGATCAGAAATAAAATTTGATTAAAATTTGAGTCAAAACTTAGCTCGGTAGATCTTTTATAAAAGTTCAAAGATCTTTTAAAAAAGTTCAAAAATTCTTTAAAAAGGAAGGGTGATTCGGATCAAGATACCGCGGGGTATACCAAGTGATTCCGGTGACCCAGACAATTCACTTTTTGGGTCCATCGTAAATATACTTTATTACCTTTCGTTGGAAAACTGCTGCAGGTAGCCGGTTACAGATTTTTGCGAAAGAAAGCCGATATCGGGGGCTTTGCTAAAAAATAACAAAATTAAATTCCGTAGAAAACATTTTCTGAAATAAATAAATTTATTTTTCAAAATTGTAGGTAAAAAATCGCAAATATTCTATTCTTTTTGATGATATCTCCAAGAATAGTTCGGCGATAACAACACGTGAAGTACCAAAAGAAAGATAGTTATGATAATTTTCAACTAAACCACAAATAATCAGAATTCATAGGGTGATTCAAATGTTATGAGCAATCATTTCCATCAGGGAACATCCAAATCTTTCGAGGGGCTGTTACTCGTTAAGGGTGGGTTTTAAGGGGGTATGTGGACGATTTTCTCATTAGCTCACATCAAGGCATCACGTGGTATACCCCACAGTACCTTAATTTGAATCATTCTGCATATGATGATATTTTCTTGTAAAAGATGTAAAAGATTCTTGTTAAAAAGGATCCTAAAGCCTTGGCGTGTTGTATAGCAAGTATCACATCTGTAATAACAATTAAAAAAAAATAGCAGCTAGAAGATTATGGGACCATGGATAAATAGACGAGACACGGAAGGAATTCCACATAATCTATTGGAAGAACTCAAAGTTGAAGACAAGCAAGCATATCGTAACTTCATGCCAACGGACAGTGAAACATTTAACTATCTAATTGATAGAATTGGACCATTAATTGTAAGACAAGGCACACATTTGAGAAACGCAACCAGTGTAGAAAAAAGGCTAACCGTAACGTTCAACTTTTAGTCATGCTGACGCGGGAAAAATTTGCTGGCCTTCAATACAACACCCGAAATCGGCAATATACCATACCACAAAGGGTTCCTGAAACTTAACCAAATTAACCAAATCGGCCAACTCCCTCAGGAGGCTGCCACATGGAAGTTTTATTATTTAAAGCCGAAAATGTAAATTTTTTTCAAAAGTTTTTGCGATCGTCATGAAAATCCACAGTCGGATTTCTTAAACTCAAAATGGCGGATCCAATATGGAGGAAAAGATTTTCTAAACGTCAATGAAATGTTGGCAAAACGACCGATCTATATAGGTTTTTGGGGCTGATGTTTACAAATTTAACGTTAACGTTTAAAAATTCAAAATGGCGGATCAAATATGGCAGTCGTAAATGTTAACTTTTTCAAGAGTTTTTCGATCATCGCTGATTTCGAATCTGGAGTCAAATTTTGGAGATTCAAAATAGCAGGTTCAATATGGCGGACAGGATTTACTACAGGCAGGGCTGGACGAAATGCTTCTAAAAATTTATTTAACTACATTATACAAAATACTGAGTATTTTGTATTTAAGTATGAAATACAAAATATTTGTTAATTTAACATTTAAATACTTGATTTAAAATAGTTGAAAAATTTTCATTTTAAATTCTTTGAAAGCATATGAAACTACAGATTGGTCCTCATTATCTTAGAATATAAAAAAACAAGAGATACAGATACAATAAACTCCTAGCTTAAACAAAAAAAAATAACTGGAGTAACCGTAATATCATGCACCTACATTTTGCGCGAACGTAGTAAAATGAGACACATAGGGCCTTCAAAATTTCAGTTTCTACAGTCCATTTCAATTTCTACGCGTAATGTAATGTAAATGAAGAAATATTTTGAAAATTTCGATAATATTTAACACTAGAACTACCGAGATGCTTAAAACACGGATAAAAATAATACGCTGAATAATACAACTGAAAGAGAGGCTACTGGTCAAAATGACCGATTTGGTAGTTCTAGTGTTCAGAGGATACTAATTTTACGTAGATTTCCATATCACTATTAGAAAAGTTATTCTCCATATACGTTAACTACACGTGTAAAAATTACAGGCAACTGCAGGAACTGCAATCATGAACAGGCCCAAAGTTACAAAGTGACCAGCCCAGTAGAACACTGAGACTCTGGCGGCGGATTCCACTGGAGATAATTCATCGGCGGCGTGTAAATGAAATTGATTCTCTGCTACTTTCCTCAACCTATCGCCACATACCGGGGCGAGGAAGAATTTATCACCGCCCGGTGAAATTTATTGGGGCATCTACTAGCCCCATCAGGGCCATTTCGGTTACACAAACATTCAGAGCAGACTAGCTCAATTTAAGGTTGACTGGTCTGACCTACCGCGGCCATCTTGGTCAAATTTATGATTTAAAGCCGATTGGTTTAACAAGATTTCGGACATTATTAAAAGCTGACTTCAGCATTTCGCATTTTGTATTACAAGCCGACTGGCTTATTAATAATTCATTCCGTTTTCGGAGTCTATTGGTGCAGGGGCCGGATTCCGCAACAGTGAGTTTTTAAGTGAACACGTAGTTTGGTGTTCACGGCTGAAAAACGCGTCCGAAAGGATGAGAATGAATTTTTTTGACATAAGCGGTGAACACCGAAGCGAAAAAATTTTCACTGGCAATTTGGTGACGAGTTTTAGGTAAAATACTTGTGTGTTCAAATATATATGACTTCTATTTTTACCCCAAAATATAATTACAATTGATTATACAATATGGTTTAATATATTTTAAACTTTTGTCTTTTGGAATTACAATTTTAATGTACTTAACAAAAATATGTTTGGGTTATGGACTGGCGAATCCTACGACCTTCTCTTAAAAGTTGAGAGCTGCTTTCGATATTATCTGAAAAAGAATCTTCGAAGTTTGTGGGATCCATTAGAATTTCATTGGGGAGCTCCACGTTTGCATTTTGCAGAATATTATGTAGTACAATACACGCATTTATAATCCTTCCAGATTTTGTAGGATCGTAATTTAACAAGCTTCCTGAAGAAATACAGCGGAATCTGCTTTTTAAGATACCAATACAACGTTCTACCAGGCATCGTGTGGTTTTGTGGGCAAT
>QYTT01081722.1:0-29338 GCA_006980735.1 Dasypogon diadema
GGAGTCCGTCATTATTGAATATCTCCGACAAATAATAACCGATTTGCATAATTCTTTTAGTTTTGTACTTTCCTAATTTTTTGTGATTTTTTAAGTCCACCCCCGCAGTTCTACCACTTATTTTTATGAGATCGCGGAAAATCGGGCTGAAATTTTGCACGAAAATTTTAGTTGTGCCATTTTCGCATCTAAATTTGGGCGGGGGTGATTGTTTGCATATAATTTAGATAGAGGGTTACGAGGGGGTTGTAAATACCGAATTTGGTTGAAATTCGTTAATATTTAGGGGGTGAAATTCAAAGGAATAGAATTGGAGAAATTTGGGGGTAAACTGCCACCTGGCGGATCCGGATGAAACTCTGCGAACTTCTTTGTGCTGAAGAATAAAAGCTTCATCCCTTACCTTTAGACTGCAATTTATTTATTTCATCAAAATCGGGATATCCATTCCAGAGTTATTAAGGAGTTAGTGAAAAGAGTCACCTCCGGGGTGCGAAAAATGAAGGCATTTACCTAGGAAAAATCGCGGATTTTTCATGACGTCACTTCCGGTCGAGTTGGGTATCAAAAGATTGCTCTCGAGGAGTACTTTCAAAAATGTATGGTTATAGTATTCTATCTTCATACAGTCCTGAAATATACAGGCCTAAACATGAATTTGTACTGGATTAAAGTCTTTTCCACTCCTCCCATGTTAGCATAATTGCGATGCAATTTATTGCAACAAATTACGTATGAAATGCAGAAAATTACTGCAAGCAAAAAGGATCAATTATGTGGACATATGACGTCATATGACGTCACAAAATATACCAAGGCTGTTTAAAAAATTACAAAAATTTGAATTGCTTTTATATTCAAAATTGAATGTCTCCGGCAAATATAGTCCGATTTTCAAAGTTCTTTTTTTGTTCGATTGCCATGGGGTAGGGGAGTGCAATGCATTCGAAGTGGAGGGGATGAATTATTCCGTAGCTTGCTAATGAAAGCAATATTAATATGCAGCGGCCGTGGCTCGGCGGCGTGGCGTAGCGTAGTTGGGGAAGCATGACTAGACTAGCCTGACTAAAATTGACTTTCAGAAACCAAATTCAGCTTAAGTCAAGTTGCTTATAGCAACTATAATCGATTTTCAAAACCTGCGAAGGATGGAAAAACAAAAAACGTAGTTTATAAAAGTGTGTTAAAATAATATATTTACAATAAAGTTTGCAGTTAGTTTGTATTTGTATTATTTGGAACATTAGTATCCTAAAAATAAAAATGGCTGCCAAAAGTAACTATTTTACGCGGACGAAGTCGCGGGCAAAAGCTAGTATTGTATATTTCTTTCATCTTGGTGCCGGTGCGGACATATGGTATCTTGTCCTCCCTCATAGCGATTTGAAACGAGTATAATCGGACAAGTAAGTATCGGGACGTTATCCTGATGCCTAGGGTGAACGATATTAGAGGGACAGTATAGGTAACAGGATCCCCATAAAAGATAAGCCGCCTTTTTATTCCCAAATCTGGAAAATAAAAGATCTCTTGCAGCACCATCCTATAGGGTGACTTGTTTGAATTTGCTTAACCCGAGGGCATTTTCAGCATCACCTAACAACTCAAGAGAACAACTTTGTTTTTAAAGGTATTACCCAAACTCAGGAGACAACCCTATGATGCACACAGCATTACTTAGGCGGAAGAAAATTAGGGAAGAGGATAGTGGGAAATTTTAAAATATTTAAACCAAGGCATCAATAAAATGTTCAAATGCGGTTCAATTGATGAATCAGTACTTGATAAAATTTTGTTTTGTTTTGTTTTGATGAATTTTGGAAAAGGTATTACTTTAAGTTGTCGCTTTTTTCCTTTTGTTTACATTAGGTATTATACGATTAGTTTCTATACATATATAAAGATGAAAACGACGTTTTCGAAGATTTATTGTGCGTGAGTTGAATAAAAGTATCAATAATAAAACAGAGAGTTCTTCTTTCTGTAATATAGATTCAGAAAACGCAAATGATGAACAGGTATCGGTTCAAAGCTATAATATTGAAACAAATTCAACAGAGACCATAGAGGCTGGTGTTAATATAAATTATAATATAAATTATAATAATATAAGATTTAACAGACTGGTGTATAAGGCATAGAATTATGCGGAATGCTTACGATAATCTTCTGGAAATTTTGAATGAAAATGACAAGTTTGCCAAGATCAATGAAAACACTTTAGGAAGTAAAAAAATAATCAAATAACGACTGTTGCGATTCACCCTGGGCATAATTTTCACTTCGACTTAGAGAAAGCCATTAAATCTATGGTCTTGGAGATTGTTGTTTTGTTGATAGAGAACATATATAAATTGATATTAGAATGTATGGTCTACTACTTTTTAAAAGTTCTGGTATGATATTCTGGCCAATATTAGGAGCATTTTCCAACTGCAATGAAGTTCAATTTTTTTTTGATCGGCGCATATGTAGGCCCTCGAAAACTGGATAAGAGAAAAAGCCGAAATTAGAGAAGAGACTAGAATCTGATAATGTAATTATTAATGGAAATATTTTTAAGTTAAGAATTTGACTTTTTAGTTGAGATGCACCTGCCAAATTATTTGTGGCTGGAACGGTTGGCTACACATATGCAGATGGCTGCGGAAAGTATAAGCAGAAAGCAAAAAAGGAGATAATAAATTGACATGTAATCAAAAAATAGCTGTAAGCATAATGAAAGGAGATCATCTGGCAACAAAATTAAGTACTGAAGGTAAGTGAGAAGTTTCTGGCTTTATCTATATATATACGAAAAGAATTTGGACGAAATGTAAGGAGTTTGGTTGATGTCCATAGATGGAAGGCAATAGAATTCTGTCAACTGTTACTATACTGGTACTGTCGTTTTTAAAGATATTTTAGACGAAGAGTTATATATACATTTTCTCCTACTTCACACTTCATATAGATTGCTATCGTCTCCAGGCAACTGTGCCAATAATCTAGCTTGCGCAAAAGAAATGCTAAATACATTAGTTTATAATTTCTAGTATCTATAAGCTATAATGTTCACAGTTCACTTCATTTGTATGAAAGGTGGAATAATTCGGCAATGTTGACAACTTTTCGGCTTACTGGTTCGGAAGTTTTATGCAGAGTTTAAAAAAACACTGCCAGCAGCCTACACATATACTGCAACAATTATATAATAGAGCATCCGAAATATTGACGCTAAAGAATAAAATAATTGACATAAGAACATCCCTCGGTTAGGCACATTATAAAAACATAAAATATATAATCAGCCTTTTGCTGATTCAATATTCAATCAGCCTTTTGCTGATTCAATATGGCGGCCAAACCATGGATTTAAAACATTTTTTCGTACGATGCTTATTTCGCACGTGTGTAGATGATTGAACACATTTCGAACACCCGGTATAAAATATTTGCGCAACTTTTTCAACACCTTAATTTTGTTACCTTAAATTTTATTTTACAAGAATCATCTTAATTCATCCTAACTCTCTCTTTACTTTTATTCTTGGATTGTCAATAAATTTAAATAATTATATTGAGTGATAGTTAGGATGTCGTACTGTGTGTAGACAAAATTTTCTCAACCCTCAAAAATTCGCATAGGAGCTAATTTACGTAAAGGTTGTAAATTTGACATTATTTCAGCATTTTGTCCCCTGCAGGAGCTATGGTATATATACGTTCTATGTTTAATTGTCGCTTGTTTAAATTAGGAAAGTAATCCAATCACTCACATTACGTTCCATCACCATCTTAACAGAAGTTAATTAAACTTCCGCAAATTATTAGAATACCTTATCAGGTGAGTATCGGCACACGTAATCAGTTCCCTGCATGCAGAGATGACTTAAGGCAACTTAGCGAATGAAGTAGGAAAAATTTTAATTACTCACCCTTTCCATTTCAGGGGGAACGGTTTAATGTTTTTCCTCTTGAAATAACATTCGGATGAATTCCTTTGGGGTACGAAATAATTTCTTAGCGCGATAACTCCTTGGAATAATTCTTTTGAACTTTCGAAAGAAAAATTGCTCTAAAAGTATTTTTTTTTAAATATATAATTGGTATTGGGTTGTTATCAGGGAATACTTCAGAAGCCAATATTGTAAATGTATTCTCCAATATAAGGGGAAAAGCACTGGGGCGAGGAATGAGGTTTTTGCATTAATCTGAATAATCGATTTTTTAATTAATCTTTCATTAAATTCTCCTCCGTCTAGTTAAAGAAGTGGTAAATTGTTCTTTTGAGAAGAGAATAATAAAAAGGAACTTCTCAGTAATTCAAGGGATTTACAATCTTGAAGGTGAAGTTTTATAAATTTTTGTGAAAAACCAAATCTTTGGAATCAATAATTATTATCAAATTTTTATTTATTGACATGTTTTTTAAATACTACCAATACCTATTAAATAGTGCAAAAATTCTTTAAAAATATCTTTGCTGAACAATTACGATTTCCTTTAAATCCAGCAGTTTTATTCTTTGGATTTTACTTTGATAGCGAACTTTTATCTAAAAACTGTTCATCAGGAAAATCTAGCATTGTTGCAAAAGTCGTACGAGATCTGGGTGAGTTTTATCCAAGGATCAATAATTCAACGGGGTTTATGGCAACCTCTGTCCAAATAGTACTAAAAATAAAAATAAAGATAGAGCAAAGTAATCTCCTTATTACAAACGCAGATAAACGCAACTCAATTGTTATTTTGAATGAATAAAATAACAGAATGAATGTTTCTAAGTGTACTGCTGATATTCATGGTATTGAAGATCACACAGATTCAATCTGAAACATACAGAGGCATGTAAGGGAACTTGGGACAGAATGGAGTCCGGTGGGACAGAACTGCTGCTATGAACATGATAGTCAAAGTACATTATTTAATCGTTCGCAACTTTACTTTTAACTATAATATTAACTGGAAATCTTCAAATTAATGAGTATCAGTGAATATTTTTCTATGACACACCTTCTGGGTCACTATTTGATGGGGCGGAACAGGACTCTTATATTGATAATATATTATAAAATATAAATTAATGTTGCTGCTATTGGATGTGGACAACTTTTATCCAAAACGTTTCAACTATTATCATTCGCAGATTTTATCCTAGTACCTA
The DNA here is from genome assembly GCA_006980735.1 of Dasypogon diadema. Lineage (NCBI taxonomy): Eukaryota > Metazoa > Arthropoda > Insecta > Diptera > Asilidae > Dasypogon > Dasypogon diadema. Next base: position 5,147 of record QYTT01081722.1, read on the forward strand.
AAGTGTTTACCAGCTAAAAGCGAGCGAAAAGAAGCAAGAGTTAGAAGAAACAATGAGAAATGCAGAAAAATACAAAAAAAATTTTCAAACAAAACAAGAAGAAGAAATTCAAAAGTGTAGACTGTAAACGATTAAAAAATGATACGTCATTCCGTCCCACATGCTGGGGTGGAACGCGAGATACGTAATTTCCCTAAAAATTATGTTTTTGTGAATATGAATGAATATTTGTGGTTATGTTATCTCAAGGTTTAAATAAAACTCCCAAATTGATTATAAGCATTCTTTTTAAATAGTCTGCAATATAAGAAAATTCAAACAAATGAGACCCCGTTCTTCCACAGAGTTGAAAGAATCCTTTCTCAGTTGCGAGCAAAAAATTGTATGGGGACAGGTGTGGAAAAGGCACTGTTTAGTCGGAGGATTTTGGACTGGTTTTTGCATTTATAATCCTCTAACTTTTCTATTGCTCATCCTATCGTGAATATTAAGGTGTTATTGGAAAGAAAACCACAATACTTCAATATCCTCCGCACCCCTCTCCCATCGCATACACCGCTGAGGGCGCACATCTATAGACTTTCTCCTCTGCAGTATGGGTTCGAATCCTGGAAAAAGTGCAGTGAATTACCTGGGACCAGTGGTTGAAGCCTAGCTCCATTTCTACAAGAGCATCAGTATTGAATGATTTTTTGCCTGTCAATTGTACTGGATTTATGCTAAAAACTCATATAACTGTACATAATCTTTTGGATATGTGCATATTAATTCGCATCTACATTCTATTGCGAACGGCGCGGTGTAATGTTTTGTAGTGTTAGTACTTCAATGCAAAAAAAAAGTTGTACATGGAAAAACTGGAAAAATTTATTTCACATCAAAACCCATATAACGGTTAAACATAGAAAATTGAAATGTTCCCATGATATAAAATATTATGCTAAAGTGTTTAAAAGAAAAATCAGCCCCCGTACCAACCTACATCCCCCTCTGTACACAAATTCGAAAAAACGCATTTTAACGATATTCAGGTGAAAAAAAGTCTGTTATAATGTTTCTTACAGAAGAAAGAAAAGTATGCTATTTAATAGCACCTAGCAAGAGCTTTAACTTGATATCACACACGGCCCAAATTGGACAACCCAAAGTGGGGTAGTTACCTCCCCCCACCCCCAAACCCCCAAAAACGTTAAATTTTTTAAGAGTTAATGAGTGGATAAAAGTTATTTGAAAAGGACTTAAATCCTGGGCAAAAAATTACGTTTAGAAACCTGGCTAGAAAATCTAGGAATGATAAGAGCATTGGTGCGTCTTAAGTGCGCAAAGCAAATCTTTAGTAAAGGTATTCAGGCTGTTCACAATTATGAATGCTATAAAGAAGTACTAGTATTCGTTGATAAATATAGGAAATTAAGGAAGATCCAACAACGGGGCTAGTATATGCAGATACATGATCAGGTCTACGAAGCCCATAAATGTAACGAATCGTTAAAAAAAAGAAGTTAAAAGTCACATTGAGCTTGAACATTGACGTAGAGTCCAACTTAGCAGCATAAATCTCCCACCCACATGTTATTATAGGAAGAATAAGTGTCCGCACGTTGGTTGAAAGTTTTTTTTTTTAACAATAACTTCAAGATTCTTAACAAGATCGCAGTATTTAACAGGACATTGGTCAAGTAGGGTTGCCTTTAGCTGGGTTAGGTATTAATTTATAATTTTTTGGAGGGATTTTCTTTATCGAGAAATCTTAAAAAGGTGAACCATACCCTTTTCTGTTTTTCTTCTTTTCGTTATTAAATCTATTGCATATTTTGCAAAAATTGCAAGACCGTAGGCCATTCTACACACCTCAGTTCTTGAGAGAGTAAATCCGTGTGTCTGAAGTCTTTTTGTATTTGCCAATCATATCTTTGATTTCTTCACCCAAATAAGAAGGCAAACCCAAGATCGGTTTTTATCGTCACATTCACTAAACTCTGTTTGAAAGCATCATGTGAACTAACATACAGGGTTCAATTAAAGGCCGAGTATTTTACATTAACAAAAATATTTCATTTAAGATATTTGATTCAAGTGTTATATTTCTAAAATAACATCACTAAGACTTTTAATTAAATGCTCAAATACTTTTTCGGGTAAAACATTTTTTGGTTGAGACAAATATTTTCCCATTCTTCTGAGGAAATTCCCCATTTAAATGGAAAACTTTCTTTTTATTTGTTTCAACACAACTTATCAACACTAAATTTTTTGTGTATTTATGGAAATTTGGTTGCCTTAAATAAAACATTATTTAAATTGAAAAAGAAGGGATTTAATTAGATCAATTTTTAGAAATATTTAAATAAAAAGTTTTAAACTTTTGATATAACTATGAGTGTTACTTTCAGTGCACGGCTTCAGCGAATAGCCCTTAAAAAAACAGCAATGATTTTTATAATACAAGAAGCTTCCCTGTAATTGAAATGAAAAAATTAAAAATATCTTCTATGGTATCTCGTATCGATTTTTTTCGTATCAATATTTTCGTAAGGGCAATTTTCTTGTACACAATTTTCTCGTATACAAACTTATAAACATTTTTCAGCAAATATTTAATTGGAAGTAAGAAATTAAAAAAAACAATTGGTATTGTTCTATATTAATTGTTATTTATTTACAAAACTGAGAGTGTTGTGAAATATTGAGCGAGATTTGATTTAAATTTCTTTTAGTTAAAATTTGCGTTACCATATATCATTTGTTATTTTCCTTGTGTAAGAATTATTTCCTCAATAAAATAGTTTACATAACCAAAATTATTAGTTTATATTTTAGATAAAATGTCATTTAATAATGCAATTTCTTTTGTAAAATTATGTTTTTAATTAAATAGTTTCCGCGCGCGAATTATATAATTCAAAACATAATTTTACATAATCAAATTGCGCACGAGAAAATTGCTTCACCAGAAAATTGATACGAAAATATTAGAGAGACTCATCCTCTTGGTTGCGCCGAATGCAATTAATTTCCGTATTTCGAGTTGAAAATATATTCAATCGGGGTTTACGAATTCATTGCTTGATGCTATTATTGCATTATTGCTTTCCATAGCAAAGTTACAAACTGAAATATGACCTGTAGGTGCACTTTTATTGCTTTCCCATAAAATGTTGGGTGGAACTATTTGAATGCAGTTTTCACTTAACATGCAGGACAACTCAATTTCACCTCAGGGCATATAATCAAAATTTATTTTCAGTTTTTACAACTACTCTGTAGTTCATGTAACTTTTATCTTTTATTAGATTTCACTGGGCAATGTTAGTTTTTGTATTCAATAGATATTTTCTAGATGGATGTAATATTCATGTCAATGGCAATGTATTTCCAATAAATGAGAATTTAGAATATATTCTTTTAATTTCGATTGAATGGAAAAATATACAAGATTATACTGGAACTGGAAAGGATATTTTTTACATCATCCGTTTTCCGAAAGTTATTTCCATTTACCCTAATTTTTCGCGTCACAATAAGAATCCAGGAACACAAGAGCTTAGGATCAAAAATCTACTTCGTGGCTATTAGTTTTATCTTGGATGGCAACGTTAAATTTATACCAAAACCACCTAACAGCTTGTTAAATGGTAAACCCTTTTATATTACATATTATTATAACTTATACTGAAACTTTTCCAAAACCTTGATTTTGTGTCGGGTTTGGGTAAATGTTTGTGAACTTATCAAAAATAATTTCCTAAAGATATCAACCTTAATACTATTTGTGCTACCAAATTTTAAAGCCTTTCTTAAGATCCAAATCAACTAAACAAGAAACCTTTAGGAATACCGATATCTATCCTCACTGGGCACAGCTCCTTGAAAGCACATCAACACAAGATCGGCCGCTCAAATGATGCCGTCTGTAGGGGTTGCGGAGAGGATACGGAAACGGTGACGCATATTTTGTGTCACTGTCCGTCATTCTCGACCAAAAAGACGCAGATACCTGGGACACCACTTCTTTGATGAACCGCACGAGGTGGGCGAAAGGGGGTGGGAACGTATCCTGGGCTTCATAAAGTCAACTGGTTGGCTGGACTGTTGATAACATCTGCTCCCACTCCCATTTTGAAACAAACATGGTTGGATGAACAGTGGGCCTATTAGTGGCTTAAGTTCAGGGGACCGTTTCTTATGGTTCTGCTTATAAAAAAAAGATCCAAATTAAGTGGACTTGTCAGCATTCATCCCAAGTTGTTAAACTGGCTCTTCCCGGTATTACTCACCCACTTACCCATATCATTAATAGCATTTTATTAACTTCAAAGTTTTCTTCTGAGTGGGAAAAAGCTAGAATTATCCCGGTAAAAAAGTCTACTGGAGAACCTCCTCAGTTCCGACCTATATCTATTTTACCATTTTTATCCAAGTATTTGCAAGATTATTGCATAAGCAGATCTCCAAGCGCTTGAAAGACTATAGCCTTCTAAACTCTCTTCAGCCCGGCTATAGAACTCGGTTCAGCTGCATAGGTTCAGCTTTTAAAGACTTCTCGATAAAAAAATTCCGCCGACCCAACGGAATTCGGCGAGATGACGCATCATAATATTTCCAATTATATTTGAAAAAATCTTAACTGAAAACGACTTGATAAGCAGACCTCTATATATATATATCTATATATTCGAATTCTCTTTGTTTTGGACTTAAAATTATGATATGCAGACTTAAGAAATATGTTGTCTGTAAGGAACCGAAAAAAGGACATCACCGAAAATGATGTAATGCTTCTATGCTTGCCACCCCACATAATATCCTCTGGGCAGTTAATTTTTAGAGCCACTTAAATGTCCTTTTTATGCCGCATGTAATCCCTATATGATATATAAGTGACTTCCAATGGAAAATCTGCTGTCCTCTGGTTGGGATTAATCGGCAAATCCAAATAATGGCATCTCTCGATTTTCAGTGATCGGAGTTATTTTAAAGTACTACCTACCCACTAAGGCTCATCGGAAAATCTTATGATGTCCACAGTCAGCTTAGGAAGAAATGAATCTTTTAGAGATGAGGAGATTGGAAATTTTTAACAAATCTTTCAAGTAAGCCACGATTTTTCTGGTATGAAATTTTCACAGAATTTCCTCAGCCAATAGTATCCAGATAAATTACTATGAAGACATACGCCCCAACCCATTCGGCCGCCAATGTGGGCGGGATTATGCTTTTGTACGTGACTAAGGAGCTTCACAACCAACTGGTCACATCTGCACAGGAAGACCGAAATACAAATTCATCTGCAGGGACATCGTAGGCAACATTTTGCAAAGAAATCGCCGCGGCCAAACCGGGAAAGAAACAGGTAGGTCTGTAAAATTTATATAAGTATGTAGATACACTCATCAGAGGGGGCCGGTAGAATCACCTCCGAATATCCTATCTAAACAAAAGGAAATGTTGTCGAAACGTATGAAAACTTCGGAAAAATCTCAAAAAGGGGAGTAAAAAAGAAAAAGGAATGTATGACTTTTTTTATTACGTTCTTATTTTGTTTATTCTATTTTACCTATTATATTATATAACTATATATTATATAACTCCATTATATTATATAACTCCATTATTTATTTATTTTGTTGTGAATGAGGGAAATACCTGTTTTTGTTTCATTCGAAACACTTGAAAAGACGAGCGTCAACATTATTGGCTATGTGGATGACGTGGAATTGGTGGCGAGGGACAAGTTCAAAACCACTACCGCTGATATCATGAGAAATGCTCGCCGAGTGGAAGAAGGGTGGTGTGAGGAACAAGGTCCCACTATCAACGCGAACAATAACGATAGTCTTCACTAGGAGGACTAAGGATATGGAATTTTAACTACTTACGCTGCTTGGATCATCAATGTAAAATAGTGTGTGGATTAACGTGGAGTATCTCGCCAATATCAGAACACTGGGTATATACAATGGTGGTTACTTATTATACTTTGGTAGACTAATGCAGGTTAGCGTTAAGCGGCAATTGGATAGGATGCAAAGTATGGTGTGCATAGGGATTATGGGCGCGTTTCGCACCACACCCATAGCTGCGCTAGAAACTCTACTGGGACTGCAACCACTGGATCTCTTTTTGAAGAAGATGGCAGCAGAGATGGCATTATGAGAGTTCTGGATTTAGTTAAAGGGGTTAGGGAACTCACGAAACTCAAGGACAAGATCAAGAAGTGAGGATGGCCAAGAGGTTTCAGAAGAATCTTTACACTGACGGAACACTACGTTCCTGCAAGGAGATAAAACCTTCATTGCATAGGACAATCAAGCGGTGGATTAATGCATGGATCGAAGAGAATTGATTTCGTCCCAAGGGATCTAATGTGTAAAAAAGTTCAATGAGTGTGCCACAGAAAATGAGGAAACACTTTGTTGGGTAAGAGAGCATATAGGGATCAAAGGAGATGAAAAAGCTGACGCGTTATAAAACCAGAGGTCGGCTATGGAGTTCTAATGCCCAGAACCATTTTTAACCATTGGGAGAGGCATGGTGAATGACCTAATTGAGTAATTTTTGTGATGGTTTCTTTGACCACTGGGCACGATAGTTTTGGGATATTTCCTCCAAAGAATGAGAATCCTGGCGGATTATATAAGCAGACTGTGCATAGAGGTACTGAGATGTAGCATATTGTATGCGACTGTCCGGACTTGACAAGCAGGAGTAGCATGGGACAGTTAACTTATAAACAAATACTCAAAATAGTAAGAGTCGTCGAGAGTAGGGAACTACCGAGAAACTCTCCGACGCATATCAGCTAAGAGGGGCGAATGTGACTCGAAGGTTTTTTTGCTTCGATATCCTTGCTTGGGACGATGTTATGTGGCTCGAAGGTTTTTTTGCTTCGATATATATATATAACATCGTCCCAAGCAAGGATATCGAAGCAAAAAAACCTTCGAGCCACATTCGCCCCTCTTAGCTGATACGCGTCGGAGAGTTAGAAATTTACAATAATTCCTGATAATTTAATAAGTTGAGATCCTACCTAGCGAGTCTTAAAATTATGATCGTTAATTTAATTACTGTAATGTTTATCCATACACTTTTCTAGTTACTATCTGCTACTAAAGAAGGCATTTAAAAAGGCGCTAGTTTATGTAGAGATGAGCTCGTTTATTTCATGTAATGTATAAATATGTCATATTACGCCTTCATAGTTAAAATAATTACCAATTTAAACAATTTTGCGATAAGTACACCATGTGCCCTGAAATGAGTATTTTTTCCTCTTGAAGTTTAATATGTAGTCCACACGTGCTTTACACCTTAATTTTCTCCCATCAGCGTAAACTAAACAAAATCGGATGAACTGCCTTGAAGAAGTTTTGAAAATTTTCAAAAGGGTTTACTTGTCTTTTTGGACTAAAATTTTATCAGTTAAGTAGTAAAAGTTCCAAAGTGCTCTGGGAAATTTAAAGCTTTCTAAACAACTTTATAATTTGATTGCAGTGTGAGACAAAGAGATGAAAAAGATGGTCTAAGGTGAAGTGGTACGTCGTAGCAGAAAATGGTTTAAATGAATCCATAATGGTAAGCTTGGGGCTGATTTAAAAATGAACTAAATTTGGGGGTAAATTGCAAATTATAGTGCATGGCAACCTACTTCAAGTCAACACCTAAGAGAACACGTCTCAGTTGAAGGTAATTCTCTATTGCCTGATCTACTCCTTCATTAACCAAATCAATTGTGACAGCCATCGTTTCAATTCATGCATAATTCACGAAATGTAAGCTCATTCAAGAATCATTTAGATAAAAGGAGTACTTAGCAACGTTTTAAATTATGCGAATTATGCTTAATCTCAGTAGGTAGGCACCGCCACAGCGTTACGCCAAGAACCAAGCGAACCACCTATTAAAACATCCAAAATATAAAGTAATTTCAGCCTCCATAAATATTTATGGATCATTACTTAACTTTTGAACTTGTTATCTCGTCGCATGTTCTGGCAGCTGAAGGACTTTCTCAATTACTCCGGGCACCAGGCAAATTTTCTTAATATTTGAACTTGCCGGAGGGCACTACACATGGCCTTCCACTGTACAAATGGAAGAAACCGTAAACTGCCACAGCGGGAATATATAAAGTGAAATAAAAAAAAATGCTGGAACTTTTAAATGAAGTTAAATGCTTTCTGCAGGGAGCACTCATAGTTTTCAAAATTCTGGGAAATTCGTGAGATATTCCCAGTACTTGTTGTGTACGATTCCTATTCTCTTAATTCAAGGCGAACTGACTTCTCGGTAATCTTTTCAGAAATAGCATTTCGATGTTGAAGTTTAAAGCGGAGATTCGGTTTGGCATTGGTTTACCATCCTAAACGAACTGCGTGACAAAAACCCACTGCCAGGACGAGTATTTCTCGTAGCCAGGGGTGATAAAGCAATTCGTGTACATTTGCTACAACTACAACTGTCAAAAGAGTCCTGATTCCTGCGCGCTGGATACGGTTCAGCCGTGCTTTTGCTCCCCAACTCTATACCTCAGCAGTTATCTGCAGGAGTCCGTATCGGTCGGTCGAGTCCTTATATCCGCCGCCATATTCTGCTTGAATATATCTAGACTTACAGTTGAGTATAGTAAGGGAATTGTGCCCACGAATTAGTGTCGCGGGAATCTGGGCATCGCAAGTTGATTTCAGCTTTTATGCCCGTTGTCAGTGGTCTTACGTAACAGGATACAATGCCGCATTTGCCGTTGGCAATGATGTGAAAGTGATTAAAAACGTTCTGATTGTGTACACAGTGAATACCATTGTTGAATTTTCCTGGTATTTCTATAGTGAGTTGTGCTTGCTCATTTGCACACTAGCGGAAGGTGCCCAAGCAGAGGATTAGGAGTACTGATAATATCCGATATTGTCTCAGATTCTTTTATTGATTTTAGATGCTTACCACGAAGAGATAGATATCTACTGGTAACTTTAATATAGGCCTGGAAACAGACTATCTGCTATGAAAAAGAAAAATCTACTGCATTTTCCACTGCGCTCTGTAAGCAAATGCACCAGGGTACATTTGAGGAAGGAGTTTTTCTATTGATTTCCGGGAAATATTATTCTTTACCACTCCAGGACTAAAGTTGAAAATGTTGTCGAACCTCCAAACGGATATGAAAATCGACATGTTTCGTTTACTTGGGTGAAATGCGATTTAAAATAAGGTTGGCATCACAGTTGAATTCTAGGTCATAAGTTCCGTATTGATTTTGCTTCAAGAATGAACTTTGGAGGTTTGCCAAAAAGTATCGCGTGTAGAACGAAATGATGGTGCACTATCCTCGTGGCTCCATCACCTCACCCGTACAGCGAAGCAAGATCTTTCTCCATTTCGCTTCGTTGGTGTGCAAAAATATGTACAGTTGTTGAAATAGATATGTTTGTATCCCGGATCCAGATAGTCTTCAAATACTGAAAGTAAATATAATCGAGAAGGGAATGTTGCCATGTTGAGGAGCCATGAAATTAAATACATCCCATGGGCGCATTGCGGGGATTACTAGTGCATGGAACATTTTTCACATACCTAATACGGGGAGGATTCCCTAAATTGAAAGTTGTCAGCCCCCGTCGTGTAAATAAATTTCATGAGAGCTATGATTTTCGGGAAATTAATTACTTTGCTGTTCTTGTAGCATTTAGCGGACGGGGAAGTTCTTTTATCACTTTGAAAACTCGAATTTTACTCACTAATTTGAGAATTCTTCTTCAGAATTTGAAATGATTGTATCTGGAAAAAATTTATTCCGGAAAAACGACTTTTTTCCTTCCTTGAATTTAATGTTTTATGACTTTTTCATTGGTCTTTCGTTTGTTTGACTTTGAAAATGGCTTTTCAAGTAGGGAAAATGGAAGAATAAGTTTTCTAATAAGGGAACACAACAATAGGTATCAGTCTTATATTAAATTAATTACGAAATATTAAGCATACACGTATAGCTGCCTCATGTATAAAGAACGTACATGTATATGAATATCTTAGAAGGGCCTATATATCAAAAATTTATATTGAAGTTTTCTGTTCGTTCTATCAAGATGTAGAAGTTCTATTTTTGGCATTCTATTCTTAACCGAGACGTAATATTTCCAAGTAAATTCAGTACCTTTCAAATATGGAAGAAACGACTTGTAGGACAAGTTTGTATAATTCGATACTAAAATAACCAAGAAAATTTGTTCATATAGATTGGCGTACCTTTTGTATACTTTGATACAAGTTTGACCCTACTCAAGGAATGATGTACGCCCGAAAATGTAAAAATATCTGCCATATAATAAGGCGGCACGATATTATAATGTATTGCAAGTATATAAAAGCGAAATCTACGCACTACAAAATATATTGAATAAACCACTAAAGTATGTAAATATATTTCAGTTCTAACAGTTTCTAAGGGGATGAGTCGTTTGATCTATCTTTTACCGGAAGTTTGCTAAAAATAATGTTTTTAATGTGAATTACGAATTTTGGTCTTTTAATAGTAATACAGAAAATGTGTTCACAGGATACTCTCATAGCGGCCACAACAGCCTAAAACATTTGTTCTTCTCTGTTATCCTACATTTGATTAAAATCCATTCACGTGGAAGTTTTATGCTCCCGGCATATTTACAAAATTTGATGGACGGTAAAGTTTTGATCAATCATCGGTTTTCCTGTTCTGAGACTGGACTGATAATCATTTATGTATGAGGCTCCTAGCGAAGATGTGCAATGGGAATTTATATGTATAGCACACAGCACCTCTGATCCATAATTATCGACAATAATTAAACTAAGATCCGGACGGAGATAGAAATGTGGACACACTTCTTATTTCGCTGCTGCCATTGTCTGGCAACAAATAAATACTTTCTTGATGTACTGCACGATATTGATGAAAGGATTGGCCTTGAATATTCTCGTGGCTTTTCCTCCTTTATAAGCTGACAGCATTAGTAGAAAGTCATATAGAGAGTGCTACTCGGCTTGCATCATCTATCCGTTTCAGTCATTGATTGAACCATTGTGTAATGATATGAATGAAAATATTTTCAAACAATTTCGGTGTTACCCTAAATCTGTAAAATATTTACATCTCGGATGCTGCAGTATCAATACCTATCTATCTATCCTTCCGTTACATCTGATTTTAGTCCTATTTGTTTCCTGGATAAAGTATTTATAAAAGTTTACTTGCAAATAAATTGTTGACTATTTTAAGAGATTTTCTTATTTCTCAATGTGGCAATCAGAATACCCGGCTGAGATTTGCATTGAACAAGGATGAAATTGGTTACCTAGTTCTGTTAAATTTTTCCAAAGCATTCGATAATATTTGCTAAATAAATTATTTAGAAAATTTCTTTTACTTTTTTCTTTCTTTTATTATTAAACTACTTCTCTCGTAGAAAGCAATAACTTAAAACCAATAATGGGTACTCACTCCCTGGAAGAATTTTTTGTGGTGTACTCCAAGGTTCCACTTTAAGTCGATTGCTACTTTGTTTATATATAAATTGGTTACTTTTAGAAATGCGGTGCTGAAAAATTTCTCTCTATGCCGATGATTGTCAATTGTACAGCAGCGCACCAGCTAACCGCATCTATTTCTACATCAGCAATGTATATCATGATTTGTATCGTGTTGTGGATTGCTAGAAAGTTTATTAACACTAATCCCTTAAAGTCTTGTTATATGGCACTCTGTCCTTGAACTGGAATATGGTGGTATGGATGTAATCCCTCTCGATGAATAACCTTCCACACTCTGGATGTAGGCACTCTAGTGCACGTTTCGTGGTTCTGCCAAACAATGGAGATTATTTGTCCTCAGAATCTTGCGCTGTTCCAGATCGTGGTTGGTTTCTGTCTGAGTTTCTCGTAACCTCTGAAAAGGCTCGGACAATACCCTTCTGTTGGATACATGCCGATTAGGGAATCTCCTTTGGTACTCCCGTACAGCCGCTGAAGCGTTTCCATCTACCACATCGTAAACGTAAATCATATCCGCGTATTCTTCAAAATTAAATGCCGCCATGTTTTAATATCTTTACCTGTACCCATTCTTATCGATTGGTTTTTCAACTATGATGATGATATCCTTTCCGACTGACTCCCATTTATAGAAAAGGTTACCATGTACCCTACAGAAACATTTCCGACCTATTCTTGGAAGTTTTGTTTATTTTGTAAACTTTTTAACTAGTGTGCAATAAAACAATAAGGTACCAAATATGGTCTTTTAATGAACAGATCTTTTTATATCGTTTCTGTACCTAGACATGTTGTACCTTTTGCGAAAGGCAAAAATATGGGCAATTTAATAAAAATAAAAAAACAGGGACTTTAATCACATGAATCTCGGAGAAAATTAGGGAATAATGTGAAAAAATAAAAAATAGGAAGTAAATTTTTAATTTTCGAAAGTGACTGCATGAAAGTGGTGGGAGGTAGGTGATTAAAGGACATTGGGATAATGGTTTTTGACGTAGATTGTATGTCGCTGCGTTAAGCAGATCAAAAGATAAAAATAAAAGAATAATATGAATACCATGAAAATGTCGAGTTTATGAATCACACTGTAACTCCCAAATGGTTGAGATTGCCATCCGCCCCTTTCATATAATTTTTCGTTTGGTTAGGTGAGATTTTTCACCCCATTCATTTTTGACGTTCCACACTTCCACTAGAAAACACCATGTATAACTTTCATTAGGTGAGTTGTAGCAATTTCATAAAAACTGTATGTACACAAAATACATAATGTGAAAATTTTCATTGTTCTTGAAACTTGTTGTAGCGAAATAACGTTGTATAAGTATCACGTTCTAGGAGAATTACCTGTACCTCGAAATAATGTTTTGTAAACTTCAAAAACTGGATTATTTGACCAACTAAAGATCATAGCTACAAAAGGGGAAGCACATATGTTCTTTTCTTTCTAATGACTATTAGCAGATAATATCCTAAGAATCAAATAGAAAAAATCTTGCTAAAAGCATTTTTACGAGAAACGAAAAATTTGTAAATATGATCGTAAACAATCTTATCAAGTAGTTCGTTTACATTATACCTTGGTAACTGTTCACTTCACGCCTGCCAAAAAAACATTGTTAATGACCTGGAAATAAAAGTTAAACGTTCGCATGACCTGCTATTATTTCATTTGATTCCACGTTTTGTTCTTATTGTCCGTAAATTTTTCTATGTTGTTATTTTATGGAGGTTCGTAAAAGCCTGATTACGGAGGACTAATACCCTCGTTACTGATTCTATTTGTGTGGAATGTCTAAGTAGTACTTTCGCTTGCCTGAAGTACTTAACTGCTAAAAATAAAAGCTATGCAATCCTATTAACTAAATGATATTCCTCCTAACATTTCCTTACTTAAAGTTGGTAATTGCTTGTGATTTTAAATGCAGTGGAAGTTATTTTTGGGAACATTCGAATTAAATTTTTCGCTTTATTCGATAACAAAAATATTTTTTTAATTTGATAGTGTCGAAAAAGCCTTCTGTTCATTCATTTCTCATTTGCATAAAAACTTTAGTTGATGAAACTTTTACTAAATGAAAGAAATCAGACGATGGAAAAATTTAGTTTACATCTATAGTTCGTAACAGAATAAATAGCTTTAGCTTTGTGTTGATTTTTACCACAACATCGTGCCTCAACTGAGTTGTAAAATTATCGTCGGAATCTATCACTCATATGCAGGGCGAGCAAATACCTACCTTACAATAACTACAATCCTATGTCCTTAGGCCACATAGTCTTAAACAATAAATGAAAGCAATTTTAAGTTAATTTCAAGTTTGCCCTTAAAAGCTGAAATTAATTGTGTACTATATGTTATTTATAAATTTTAAGACTTATATGGCCAAAAATAAATCAATGGGGTGGTCATAGGGACTACTTCGAAATGTGCTTCCTTTGAACATCTGTCCTTAATTTAAATATCCTCGTCTTCGAAACATTTTCTGTGTGCTCCCCATTGTCTCATTTTTGTCCAATAAATAGTACATACAAACGTTATACGATTTCTCAGAAATTTATTCAACTTATATGAAAAATTAGGCAACAGTTGTGTCCAAGTTACATGCAGATATTTTGTGAAAGACTGCAATGATTGTCTTGTATTTCCTACGATTTACATTTCTATAAGTCCTCAAATATTTTTAACCGGGTTCATATTTGGAGACATTGACTAGTAAGTCAGAAATCTTATGTTGTTTTCGAGTTTAAAATTTGTATAAAGTCGTGATAAATCTTTGTGATATTCTCTAAACATCTTATAAGCTGATGGTAATAGTCCAAATTTATACATTTTTCACATATACTTTGCATCTACGTTATTAGTAAAAAGAATGACCTTGTCGAATATATTTTAGTGAAACATTCCCACGCATTTACTTAGAAAAAGAGTCCTTCACATTTTTACTGTGTATTGTTCCCTAGAGATTTACCTGAAAATTTATTTTGCCTATTTTCTATATAGAACGTACTCGTATGCAAATACGACTATACTTTAATCGAAATAATCACACCATGTTGCCCAGTAGAGGCGACTACTGCTATAATGTTTCATCAAAAGAGGTATCGACTTTGGGGGTTGAGTTTTAAACCTGAACTCGTTTAATCGAATTTTTATTGTACGTTGCGATAACTCCACACCCTTTGTTTATTTTGTCTGTAGCGGAACCATTGTCGCCATAGGTTTTTTTTCAAAAACAATTCTACCACTTTATCATTCATTTCTCTGTTTGTTCCTTTTCATCCATCTTTTGGAATATTTCTCTTAATACCTATTTTACTGAATCGACTGAGCCAACGTTTTACAGCATTTTCATTTACTTTCAGAAATTTCAAAGTACGAGAAATCTACCATTTTGGACTGTGTTGAGGTTGCAATAAAAAACAATTTCCCAACGTTACCCCACTGACAAAGACATTTTGTAGAGTAAACATTTTAAATTTTAATTTAGGATCGTTAAAACAAATGTTTCAAAAATTTACCATCATTGAAATTAACATTTTTTTTACTATTCCGACCCTCTCGGCAAACATGGTTAGACAGAATTGAACTGGATGCCAGTAATCAGCGTGTCTTAAGTGCTATCTGAAACAATTATAATTATGTAGTTCAAATGAAAAATGCAGAAAATGTGAGGAGTCCATTACTTATGAGTCAAGCTGTATAACTTTTCACCCAAAGTACTTAGAGTCGAATCATGTTATAGGCTGAAATGCCACCGTGTACTTAAATTACAAGGCAAGAGGTAGAAGATGGAAACATTGGCTTTATTGGAGTTAAAAATGGACTTAACCCTTCTTACTTCTGGAGTCTTCATATATTATGATTATTTTTATAATTCAGAAATTTTTTTATATCCTCGAATCGCTTTATCGACATGTATCAGAGAATATCCAGTACAATCTATAATTTAGATAGACTATTGGGGTCATTACAATTTTTATGGGGAAGAGCGGCTTCATTTCAGAAATATGTAATATAATATATTATAATAATAATTTCGTATAATATTTAAGATTGGTAAATTATATTTAATAAGAAGTAGTTGTGATATAAAGCTTTCATACAATGTCGTTATTGTTTCTATTATTATTATTATTATTATATTATATTAATTTATTGTTATCCAGTAAGTTCTTTTGTAAGAAAAGGAAAGAATACATTATAAGATATATTACACTAAAAAATGCATAGATATATAGAAAATTATATTAATAATATGGTTAGATTTCGAAAATATATGTTATCAAGTCCCGAATATTATTGAGACCAGATGAGGCTCGTTATGAAATGGCTGCGTTCTGGCAAAATTATTGGGATCAGGCAAGGATGCTCAAACAGAGACTATTGACATTCAGCCCATCGACTTACACTAACCCCGAATAAATTACAAATTCTTTGCTCTAAATTGAATGCTATAATTAGAAAAGAAAGCATCTGGATACTACGTGTAAATAAAATAAAATTCAGACACAATTTAAAAATAAGTAACGATTTTTCTTCAAATTAATTATTCATTTCAATTGAAGAGGCCGCACGTAGCGTCTTAATACAAATCTACTTTAGAATGTATAATACAATTTGGGCAACATTACAGGGATTTTGAGTGAATAATCTGATTCAATAATATCAAAACAAAGAAAATTACAGAATACGTGCTCGAAAATAATTGAAAATTTACCTCATTTGAGTACAAATTCCAAACATTTGTAATTCAATTTCAGGTAAACTTTTTAATCGAAAACGAGAGCCATTTGAGCCTTTCCCAACAAGATACGATTTCTTTTATTCCACTTAAGTTGCTGTTTTTGTGTATTTTCAGGCAATTTCTTTTATCTGGATGCTTTTTTTTATTCTTTACGAAAATGTTAAATTTACAATAAAATGGAGTTTGAACTTTTGCAATTTCAAAAGTTGGTAGGATTAATTAGAATTGTTTATTTTAAGGGTAAATATTCTTTTCTGTTGTATTATGCACCTCCTAGTTCAGTGGTCAGAGTAGTAATATTGACAAGGGAATTTCTGTAAGCCAAATACACGTCACTTGCAGGGATAAAATTTGATTTTCCAATTTTCATAACCATCACCGATTTCAATCAAACTTTGTAAGAATATTGGTATTATAGAGCCGCCTTATGTGTCCCTAATTACAGGACTTCGAAAATCTGTAAAATTCCAGCGTAGAGGTGCAATAGAACAATCATAACTTTTCTTGTGAACATTGTATAGACCTCGTTTTGGTCTCATTTTATAAATAAGGGATCAAGCTATAAAAAAAAACAAAGTGATTTTCAATAGAAGGAAGAAAAATTTTCAAGGACAACAGATATATCCTTTATTCTTGAATATCCTTAAAAGTGAATTTTTAGAATATTTTTTACATCTCAGATACCTATGATATTTCAACTTGAAATGGTAATGCCAATGCTTGAAGTGAAATTCAATTCGAAAAACACTTGAAAATTTTCCACATGAATAGAAAATTTCTTTCTAGGTGAAAAGAAAGTGCTTCAACCACAGCAAGTCAATTTCATCATGCGCTGATCGACTTGTCTGGCACTGAGTGTCTGTCACAAATTTTCTATCACTTTGAAAATCACTTCAAAAATTTAATTCAATTTAAAATATTTGTGTCCACCAGGTGCTTTCATTTTGCGTTCAATTACATACAAAGCGATAATGGGATCCCGAGTTATGAAGTTTTATCTTCAAGCTATATTTTGCCGTAAAAAATTTAATAATTGGAGGTAGCTGTTCTTACAATGTGGGTTATAATTCAGAAGTGATTTTTCAAAAAGGCTTATTTCGATGTTGGAAAAGTTTTTTCAAGAATTATGTCTACTTTGATATGTTTGGAGGACGAGAAGGATATATTTGACATCTAGCAAACTAATGCATTAAAAGCTATGATAAGAAATGATAATAAGCGCTTTTGAAAAATCATTCCTCAATTTAAATATCCCATACTTATGAATTTATGTATGTGACTCCAAATAGTGGATTTACTTTTATTTAGACTTTTACTTAAATTTACAGACACATAAGTTTTTGAATAGCTTTTTTTTATTTCTATATCAGATAATCTATATACAGGGTTTTTGGTATTAACACAACATAACTTCACCAAATGATTGGGTATGCTGAAATAAGAAATAAAATTGTATAGAAAGAGGGGGGTCTAAAATGCATCATTTGGAGGCAGGGGACATTTGCTTTTAGGTATTTGATTTGCAAAGCATTTTATAACTCTTTTACTGAACATCCTGTGAGATTTTCCACTCACTTCTCCTTCGTCAAAAGCTATAACGCCTCAAATTAAAAAAATTAGCAAAAGCTTCAAGTATTTTTTGGAAGTTTTACAATTTTTCTGCCTAAATGGCCTATTAATCTACTTTTCTATTCCATATTTAATTCGATACCTAACAGGTGCACAATACTCACGTATCTTCGTGAAGAGGTACAGTATTATTCAATAAGTCCATTTTTGTGAACTTTGACTCAGGAGATAAGACCTTCATTTCACTAAACTTACATTGCTCTGTATTCCGGTTTACAATTGTGTTATTGAAGAGATATGGTCTTGTATAAGGTTTAGGCTTTAAGGTAGTAAATAGAGAGTAATGCTTAGTAGCCCAACAGACCCAACAGGCCTCATGTAAGCGTTTTCAAATCTGTATATCGCAAATTAGGAGAAACGAAAAGTATATTTTTCATTCATCAGGAACGACATACGCAAACAAATGAAGCTATGGGCACTAAAAAAGCGGTTCTAAGCCATTTACGAATGAATCCTCAAGCTAGCTAGCTAGTACATATATCTCGCCAATGCTGAAGATGTGGAAAGTGGTACGTACCAAATATTTTCGTCTACACCATGGGATGATCCCATGTTCCTTTTAACAATTCTATGGAGCGATTAAGCAAAATTTACTAGGGAAGATTTAAATTTTCATAATATGAACATCCTGGTCCTTTGGTCGATTGTACTATTGATGGGGAAATACTTTATTAATTAGACAATCCCTTGGTAACACTTCTTGAAGATGTTCCTCTCTCTTTAAGAGCACGTATGATATTCCAACAAGTGGTGTCTCCACATTTTTCTTGAAATGTAAGAAACTGGCTAAATAATCTTTTTCCAAGCAAGTGGATCGGACGTGGTGGTTCCATTTCAATGCCACTGGGTTCACTAAAACTAACACCATTACATTTTTATCCCTGGGGCAGAGTAAAGGACATGGCGTATTCACAATCAGTTCAAACATGGAAAGAACTAGTATACATATGTAGCGGTTAGCTACATTTCCATTTACTTCTTATGTTTGTCATCGTTAAGTCACGAATAATAGATTTATCTGGTTTAAAATTCAGTCTTCTCTTAAATAGATTTTTTGGAGAGAGGAGTGAGGGGATGGTTGAGGAGTTGTTGCAATAGGTGCATAGAGAAATATCACAGAGTGATTAGTAAAAGAGTGTTATGGTCGCCTTTAGTCCGGATTTTACAAACCAAATACCTTAAAACACATATTCCCCCTACCGCCCAAACGACGCACTTTATACCCCCTCTCACAGCCATACAATGTTTCTCTTATCATACCTCATCACTTGGTGAAGTTTTGTTGTTTTTATAACAAACACCTTGCATATACATATATTTTTGCCTAGTTGCTTTGGATCTACATTAAGAAAACTCGTAGACTTATGAATTTTTGTATGTTTGGCTTTACAGGATAAGAAAATTCTTCTCACCGTTACCTCTTCCTATTCCCTGTCAAAAAAATTTGTGCAGCCTAATCACCAAGCTTTGTTTTCAGTGAAAATTGTAAATCCTGAAATGTCCTAGGATTGATCCAGTGTTTCTGTATGTTCATTTATAATTTCATAAACGTTAATTTGAGATGATTATAAAATGTGTTTCTCGTTTACATTCAAAATTTTGCAAAGCTTTCAGCATTCAGAAAAAGAAGAATATTTGATGGAACTTCGATTTTAAGGGGATTTTCGTCTTTTGAGACCCAAAATTATCCGTTTTTCAAAAAATTGCTCAGGAGTAAATACAAGGCGAATTGTTGCGTTGCTTTAAAAACTTATTTTTTTATTCTTCTACTTTGAATATATGATAGATTTCGTTTCGAGAATTTCCAATCTGACTGCACAAGGGTGGTGCTCTTTCGAAAATTTATACAACTGATGGATATGAAAACTCCTCGTAGAAGAGATTCAAAAGTACAATTAGGTATAAGTTGTGAAGCCGACAAGTGTGGCTATCGCGTGAACTAAAACCAAAAGGATCGAGCTAGGAATGACAAAATGACGACTATTCCATTTTGAAAGTCAAATTTTTACCCGAAATTTCAGGCTTTCTTTACACATAACAATTTCAATTAAGATTGGATCAGTTTGGCTCTACATTACATTCTACATTCTCACATTAATCCGAAAACCCGTTTTGAGATTTTATGTCCACCATTTAAAAAAAACGTGGTTTTCGATAAAAATGCTTTTAAAGATTTTTTTTCGTTTTAAGGACCTGTTCAAAGGACACTTGACTTAAAGGCAAATTTCATCGTAAAGGTTTCCGAATCCGATGGCGGGTGACCCGAGTCGTCCATGATTTTCAGTACAGCCGAAAATATATTATTAAAAAACTATAGCGGTATTTGATGTGATTTCGATTACTTTTTTACTGACTGCTTGCCTGTGTAAAAATCTGAGCTGCTCAGACTTTTTTCTCTTTCTTAAACTTAAACTTTCATATCCCACTGCTAATGCATCCTCTAGAAGCTATAAAAATGCCAAATAAAAAATCTTCTGAATTTCGAATGTAAATTGTTTATGGCAACAGTATATGGCAATTTTCTCAATACATTGACAGCCATCAAATCAAATCAAATTTGCCTAATTTACGAAATGAACCCAATGAAGATTTCGGGAAATAAACATTCCACATACATGTATACATACAGTATAGTATTAGCACGTCACATTGATGGATACGATAATCTCTCATATAAACAAGACATTAAGAACTAAAAACACGGCAAGCTCTATAGAAATTAAAATCAAAAGGGCAAAAGCAGGAAATTGGAGAGAGATTTTGGGAAAATGAATTTTCACATAGACGAGTCGAAAGCCTACAGAAGTGACAGCACTAGCATAGTGGTACTCTTTTCTGAAATTACAGCTGTTAATCTTGTGTTAATTAAGAATTTCTTAAAAACACATTTAAGCATAGTGGAATATTTTTCTGTCTAAAACACTGGGATGTATATAGAAAAATGTCCATGAAAGACGAATTACAACCAGTATACAAGCAGTACTTTGGAGGAGTCCCTTGACTTGGTTCCTTAGACAGAAACTATTACGAATTATTAGATGAGAGAGAATTTTTAGTTCAGTTGGAAGCTTGGGAGTACTTGGTGCACATAATATTAATCTTAGTTGTTTCTTTGTGAAATTACTTAAAGATTCTTTGTACGTGTGCCACCACTGTCTGTAACCGAAGATGAAATCCAAAACAAAATATATATTGTTAGCAAATCTGTGATCTGGTGGTGGGTGCTTAGCTATTTTTTCAATATTATTCGTATTACTACAGGAAATTGCACATCGAAATTATAAGTTATAATATTTCAGTACTAACTAGTCACATAGTTTAGCATTACGTAATTTTAAAATTTACGGCATTTGAAATAGGATTAATAATTTTAATAACCATATAAAATCAAATAGCTTGAATCAATTTTATTATTCTATACATGATGATGTAAAATTTAGAATTAAAAATATTGTATACCTAACAATAATTATTTATCATGGCCTCGATTATATATTTAATTCAATCCTAAAGACAATCAATAGTCAAGAGAGACAGCTAGTATTGTTTTTTTGAGAATTTTTGTCTTATAGATGAAGCGACCGGACTCATTTCATCAAAAAAGCATCCATTTAGCCATTTAAGTAAGCAGATGCGAAATACATTTCGAAGGATATATTTCTTTAATTACTGCCAACTTCCAAAACGTTATGAACAGAGATTGATCATTCACTAATATAACGTGACCAGGCTTAATATTAACACGTAAATGTTTCCTATTGTGATGACAAGCGTAATTGAAATACATGTTCCTGCATTCACCTTTATCAAAAATGTGAGAGGATTCGCAAACCCTGTTTCCATTTAGTAGCGTAAGGCTGCAGCAGTTTAGTCCTTTTCAAAGAGATGGAATGGATTCAGAGTAATGGAAATGGAAAATTCTCAACGTATTCAATTTCGGTCAATAAAGTTTCTAGTTCCATAATGTCAAGCTTTTGCGTTGCCCAACGTAATTATACTGAACGTCCTCTACGTGTGAATCAATGTTATAAGGCTATCAATTTCGGTGCTTAAATCTTTAGTCCGCTTCTGATGTGCAATTCTGGTCAATTCGCAAGTAAGTACTTATGAAAATTTAAGCCGCTTTGATTTATGTATTACATACAATGGTCCAGCAAAATCTATTTCAACTTGGACATCAATAATCTCTCAGGATTGTGGTCTGGTCAAACCAACACGGGACGCGGAAGTGCTATCGGGAGCGAGAACGTATCGGATGCTAAAAGGTGCTGGAGTAAAGATTTGTTTTTCATTCACACCAATGTGAAGCGTTGTTTGTGGCTGTGATTTTCAATTTAGTCACGGAAGTAGATAGGGGAGAAGTATACGAACCGCAGAAAATCTATGCATGCAATAAAATAACACTGCAGTTTGCATGTTTCTATAACCCACCATAACTTTTTGTACTGCATCGCTCCCGTTCCTGTTCCCGCTTTGACACCCCGCGTTGGTTTGACCAGACCTTCAATAGCAGATATATGATTTAGTGGACAATGTTTTGCAGATTCTGCAGTTTTTCTTTACAATCTTAATCAGTGGACGTGCTCTGTTGTAAATTCATAACTTTTTTTCTTCTCTAAGTTAGATGATGCGACCTCGGAAAAATATTTGGTCGTGTTTGTGTTCATTATATACAAGTGGACTTATTTTTTTATGCGGTAGATGCGTACAACAAAATGACGAAAAAGGCCTAAAAGCAAGTAAACGATTTAACGAAAGGAACGCGCAAAAATATCGTGTAAAAGTATGTAAACCGCATAAATGTAAATTGGGTAGAGAAAATTGTTTAGGTTTTCCCTTAAGAATTCTTGGTAACGAGCATGTCCCAGGGTGTCCCAGTTTAAATGCCCAAGCGGCCGGACGTTTATAGGTCTCCAGGCTTCTTGAACACAGGTACAAGTTAAGATAAATGTCCACATGAAAACTTTAGTGCAGGATCGCAAACTCAAACGCAGTAAAGGGCCAATGAATTAGATGGATGTCAAACGCGAGCCATATTCAATTTTATTCTGTGGAACAAAATGTATTTTTGCTGTTTTACTTTTCGCAAGATGTTAGAAACATTGATATTTAGAAAAGAAATCATCCAGAGGTCTCCTTCTTTCCGGCTAGGCGTCACTCGTGGCGTACCGCAGGGTTCCACTCCCGGCACTCCCCTACTTTGCATTTTCATTAACGAACTACTCACTGTTTTGGTTGACTGCAGTATATGTCGATACGCTGATGGTGTCTAAGCCTATCTGAACAGACTTATTGGTTTGATTGTGGATTGCATACTTAGACTAAATGATGCTCAACCATGGCAAAACTGCTTGCTTGCTTGCATACAAGAGAGAAATCGATTTCACTATTTCCTGCCGATTAAGTTCACCTTACGTTGTATACGTACGGTGAACTTAATACGTTTGAAGTTTTCTAAAGTCCTTAACCTACCCCATTTTATCTTCGGATCGTTAATATCTTCCTAAAGCTTGATCACGTCTGCCAGAGAAGATTAACTGTGGCCTAAAACGACACTACGGGATATATTCAAGGTCTGTCGAAATTTTCGCATATTTCTACATTGAATCTTTGTTAGGTCGTTAGTATAGAAGTATAGAAAGGGGAAGCAAAAAATGGAAAACTCTAAAAATGTAAATAAGTGAAAATTATTAGAACTAATCAGATTTTTTGTAATTCCATCGTTTATTTTCGCCTTTTCAAATCTATTATATAAAAATAACGCTTTACAATTTGACTATGCCATAAAATTGGATATTATAATGTCAACGAACAATTAGAAAGGGGAAGTCCCTTTTCTTCTCCCGCACCTTGTCCAGGAAGAAAAAACCAACTCACGCGTTCAGCATTCACATACATTCCTGCTTCTGATTTAGTATAACACAGTTTACATTTTTTGTATAATACAAATATAAGATCATCTAAAAATTTGCACACTTTTATTGTGAATGTAAAGTGTCGTCATAAATTTTTCGTTAAATTAATGGGGAAAATGTCCTACGAACAAATAATTTCATTTGCAACTGCAATGGCAGTTATTATGTTAAGAAAAGTAAAAAGGATCTAAAATCACCCATCTTTATTAAATTGAATTCTAAAAGTAACTGCCGTGTTTTTCTTTCACTAAGCCATGTAAAGAATTTAGATTTTTGTATTGTAGTGTCCCAGTGGAATGGAACTGTTCTACCATCCACTGAACTGTAGAGCATGACAAATTAGGATAACTCGTATTATGTACGAAATAAAATTATGG
>QYTT01081722.1:33213-43913 GCA_006980735.1 Dasypogon diadema
CTCAATGATGTAATGGCAGCCATAATATGTTGCTGGAGGGAAAGATAAACATTCCTTAATACAACCGGTGATATAGAGTGTACACATAAAATGCACTTTAAGTTTCACACAATATTGTGACAAATGATAAATAGGTAAATTGGGAGGAAATTCATAACTTAAATTTGAAATTATATCTTTTGCAGTTTTTTTCAGTTTACAATTAGTCGTCATGCAATCCTCATTGTTTAAATTTTGTCGAATTGTTTGGTTTCCTTCGAATATTAGGCCAACGCTTGCTTCTTTTATCGTGTGCTTTGCCTGTACCTTCGACTATTTAGTGCTCATGGACTTACTTTAACAGATATACATATACATATATGTCACGTTTTGACCGATAGTGGCTCCCATCATTTGCATTATTTTCAAATAAGTCGGGACATAAATTTGACCGGTCTTCAAGGCCTGGGCCCCTTTCCATAATTTTTTAGCTATTCACCAGATTGAGTTATTATATTATAAAATTCACTGGAAGATAGGCAACATATTCGTTTGGAATAAAGGGTCTTACAATAAGACGGATCGAAATTAAACGTTAATTAAAAATCAGTGATGTACAAAAATGAAGATTTCTTTAATGAAACATGTTACTTGATCCATTACAATTAATTGTGAAAGATAATGTCCGCCTCGGCTCCGGCGGCACACGTCGATCCGCATATCAAAATTTTTTATAACATCTCGGCATAATTGCTCCCCAATCTAATCAATGCGCCCTGAAATCTCGTCTTTGAGTTGCTGGATGGTGGTTGGCTTATTGACATAGACTTTACTCTTCAGATGACTCCAAAGAAAAAAGTCTAACCGTATCAAATCGCAAGATCTCGGTGGCCAACTATGACTTCACTGCTTCGGGAGATTATGCGCCCGGGAAACTTCTCATGCAGGTGAGTCATTGTGTCGTGGCGTCATCTTGTTGAAAGCACATATCATCGATGTCATAATCTTCCAATATTGGTCAGAAAAATTTGTTTAACATTGTGCCATTCACTGTCCCAGCATCATTTTCAAAAAATGGCCCAATGATTCCTCTAGCAAAGAATGCACACTACACAGTGACTTTTTGTGGATGCATTGGTATTTCGACCATTGCCCTTGGATTTTCATTAGCCCCTATTCTGCAATTCTGCTTGTTGACGTAGCCATTAAGATGGAAATGGGCTTCGTCGCCAAAGAGGATTTTGGTGGAAAATTCGTTATTCGCTTGGCTTTGTTCGTGTCTCAAATCGGCTAATATACGGCGCTTTAAATTGAATTTTGTACGCGTGCAACAACAGATGTTTCGCCAATATCCGATACAAAAAGGTCGCGGACAAGCGTTCTGCGTGAGCTTCTTAACATCTGCCACAGACCCGGTTTCTGGGAATTTCTTTACATTTTGCCAATAGCACTCTCGGCTGCTCGATCATGCGGGCTGAAAAAATCACGAAGAGCGCAAAATGCACTTTTGTTTGAACATCCATTTTTATAATAGGCTTCAATAATTTTAACACCTTGTTCAATGCTCAACTTTTCCATGATTCAAGTTGTAAATGACAGAAGATGGCAAAACAAAAAACTAACCTCAAAAAACAATTGACGTTTAAGCTCCGTTCACATTTAACTTCTGTCCAAACTATTGTAACACCCTGTATATATCATGGCGTCACATTGAAACCGTTAGCAAGTAGACAATTATACTTTTTGACTCCGCATCTCATCTTTACGATAATTGCCGATTCGGTGAGATTTTCGAGAATTCTTTCTTCTATTCGGGGTGGCACATGCATCACAACTGACACAATTAAGGTCCAGTAATTATGAAAAACGGAATATATAGCCTAATATTTGGTGATATTGTTTTCAGACGAAGCTGCCTAGCTTTCCACCTAAACACGTATGCCACCCAGTATAAGAAACTAGAACTTCTGCGGGTGTTTTAATTTTAAAATCACTTTTTAATTACTTTCTAGATAGCTACATTATTTTTTCAAAAAAACTCACAAACAAAAAATTTATGTTTTCAACCCCAAAGTACTGCGATTTCTTGTTTTTTTTGAAGGATTTAGGCAGACAGTTTATATCTGTGACATATGATCAAATATATGTATATATGTGTTGTACTCACTAAAAATTCATTTATTGATTTTCTTGGCAGCTTTTTTAGTAGTTGTAACATTTTCAATAGTCCTTTGATATTTACCGCTGTTTATTTTTAGTTTTACATTTGTAGTTTGGAATTTGCTTAATAAGCTATTCTTCTTTAAAAAAAAATACAAAATACACTTTCGTTCTCACGTCAAGTATAAGTGAAAATTCATTCTCATATTTTCTATGGTATTTACATGTAGTATTTCTACTATAGGTAAATGATTTTCCTTGAACTGTTTATTTTTAGAAAATACTATACGTTTTTCATTTGGTCCTGTAATATATATAACTCCCTTATTCACAGGTTGTACCTTAGATATTGTGCTAAGTGATAAAAGTTGTAATCAATTAAATTCAAATGAACAAAAGAACTGGGAACATATGAGCTAGAATTTATGATTTTAAAGTTTAAATTTCTCCCTTAAAAGCAAAGTTTCCAATATTTCAGAATTCGTCCATGTTCTTTTGTTGCTGCAGTAATCCAGAGGAAAGGGTCTTTTCTCCCAAAAGCAAGACTTTTCGAACTTTTTCCGATGATGAGCAACTTCAACTTTTCAGTTCCCCTCATGTTGGAAGCAGCCATAAAAGTTACACAATTTTTCCTACGTTTCCTTCGTGACACTTTCTTTTTCGGAAAGCTACAGTTTTATCGGGGAAAGGCGGAAAAAAGACGGCATTTCCACTTGCATTTAATGTGGTATCCTCGGGTGATTGGTTTTAAGCTTTGATAACTTAGTACAAACAAAAATTACAGTTTTCATTATTAACTGCGGAATTTGTTTTTAAAATTGCATTTAACTCTTAACTTCTCTTGATTTATACCGGTTCCTTAAAGTGGTAAAAAATTCCAATTCTACGAAAAGGAGAAATAAATGGTTCCTGTAATTAAAGATCGACTGCAATCACTTTGATTCTAGGTGAGAATTTTTGAGATTTTAGTCTCCCAAATACATCCACATCAGACGATCATATGGTCATTTAACAATGTAGGTATCACTGCCTCTTTAAATTTGACGAGTTGGGGTCTGTTACGCTGGACACCCTGAAAACCATTAAAAGAATCTGCTACTTTGCTCTATAGCCAAACTTCTAACATTTGATCTTGACCATTACCTTCCTGTCTGGATTGGATATATGATTTCTGACCATTCCACTGGTACTAAATCAATATTGGAACTACAAGAGTTGGACATAAGACCATCACCTTCAGTGTTTATAATACCAATATTGGAGCATCTCTATGAACCCTTAACTCAGTTACTAACATTCCTGGTGGTGCTATTAACAATAATCGGCCACGCATGATTGAATTTCTCAGAGTAAATCAGGTCGATTGTAATACATATAAGCATAGCCAACTATACACAGATTATTTTAGTAGATTAGCCCGTATGAGAGATTTTTATCCTTTCGTCCTTCGGACAATATTTAGCAGCACAGATTACATCTGTGATTTCTTCCTAGGTAGAACTGCATGAAAACCTATTATAATTTCCTTCGTGGGGTGCAATTATTCAAGCAGAATATGCATCGAACGTTTCCTTTTATATACTTCTGCCCTTGCTCTAATCTATGACTACTATGTAAAAAAGTATCCAGAAGCATAAGTGCCGGTGCCATCCAAAAATGATAATTTTTTAGTACCATTTAAATGAATCCTTGCTACTTGAAAGGTCCTCACCTCGATGTTAATTAGTTGTATAATACCAAATGGTGCATTCAATTCTTTGAAGAATTTTTTATAGGCACCTAAACATTTATTTAATTGTATACAATTTTATTTTATGTGCTATATAAGGATCTTTATTTAAAGAATAAGTCTCCAACTATTTTTTCAAATTTATACCACATTACAAATTTGGGAGCCGACAAGTTTTTCAATAGATCAAATGGTTTAGATCAACGATAGATCAATGATTTATGTATTTATATACATCGGCTTCATGAAATAATCTCCTAATGCATTAATACATAAAAGATGGGTGCTTCTCTTCTTATCTACTTTGAAAGCAGATACAAGCACTTTTTTCCCACTGCATTAAAAATCTTCATTTTTTCCTTGGAATTTGATGCTGTGCAGTGATCATCTTTGCTTAAATTTACCTACCCAGTCCACCCTTAGTATAATACCAATTCTTCTAAATTATTGTATATTTTCAGTGTTTTCTATTTAATGGCGTTTCTGTCCAAAGATACTCTTTTACTTATGAAATTTTTGATCAATATTTCAAGTACTTCCTTAGTTTTCATTATGTTCACATTTGCCGAACAAATACTTCGTTCTCTAACTGAAAGTCCTACTGAGACATACTTTTTTAGTCTTCATAATTTATTTTTTAAATATTCAGAATTATCTTCTATTAGATGTTTGTCTAACTGACAAAACTTCCTCAAATGATCAGGATCTTTTGGATTTCTGATAGACAACAACAGCGGTGGACATAATCCTATAATCTCGACGGTAGCATGATTTTCCATGGTTTTACGGACCAAATAGTTGTTTCCTCTCTTTTTCCTAGTGTTTGTAAATTTTGTTAATAGGTGCAATTACTTGTTAACAGATAAATGCTATTATCAACCTACTTTAAATTCTATATTTATTTAAATTTAATTATATAAAATCTATGACCTACAATCGGGTCTACTAACTCCGTGGCTACATAAACTTTTCCAATATTTCTTACAATTACAGAAATAAGCTAGACTACGTAGAAGAGAAAATTAATTGGTTTTCAGTAGAAGTCGATATCTTAATGCTTTCCCTTGGATCCATAACATCATTCTTCCGAACCTCTTAAAAAGTTTCTGTGTTATTGACCCAATTCAATATTTCCTAAGCATAAAAACTTCGCCTTTCTGAGTTCTTACTATTTGTATTTGTACTTGTAGGTTCTTAGAATTCATACAAAAGCAGCATTTTACTTTACTACATAGTTGGAGAACAAATAATTCTCCTTTTTACCATCCCCCTCAATAATATTTTTCTGCAATGTGGAATATGGATTCATGTTGATTTGAAGGTTTCAGATAGAAAATTCTACAAAATACTGATGATATCCCCTTTGACAATTAAAAAGATCAGCAAAGATTTATTATTGTATAATAGCGACCACAAGATTTCGCATATCATAACAGAGCCTGCTCAATACCTCGAAGAAACAAAAAATGAAATCACAAAATTATTTCTGACTTATTTCTATGCTAATGAAGCTCAGAATAGTAGATAGGCGCCTAAGCCTATGTAAATTTTCCAGGGTACCTTTCCATTATGTAATTTATGAAAAGGCATAATACAGAGTGTAAAGTACATGTGATTTTTAGGTTTATGTTAATCAGACTGTGGGTAAGGCAGACTGTGCTTCTGTACTTCGGGTAGAACAAAATCAAATGTTAAGTAATGCCATGAAGTTCCTTAGTTATTTCTTGTAGTTGGGAAAAGATAAGGTCCCCTGAAAACTAAACATTCTATTTTGCTCGACTTGACCCGACATTGTTGAACTTCTCGGTTAGCTTTAAATGTAATTAGATAAATGTTGGGACTCGATTATTTTGTGGGTCAGCATTATGGGTGCCATCCATTTCAAATCGCTCAAAAGGACATTTAAGGGAGAGAAATCGTTTATCAGTAAAGTAAGGAAAATTTGGGAATTACGTAAAATAAAAGTACAGCAGAACTTTTTTAAAGCTTTTATAATATAATTTTTTGTTTAAATATAATTCTTTTGAGTTATACTAATATTTTTCTGACGCCTTGCAGTCGAAAGCCCAAATTTGCGAAGATTCTAGGACTAGTTGTGATTATCTGTAAGAAAGTTTTTAAACTATGCACCCATGCGTTCTATGTGAAACTTTGAAATAAAGAAATGTGCATTAAAGAATTTATAGCTTTTTACACAAGTTTAGGTGTGCAAGAGCACAGTATAATCCGTTGAACAGATTTGATTTTACTTTAGAGGTAAAACGATTCCAATATAAACGCATTTAAAATTTTCCAATTTGGAAAACATAGAATGAAGCTACTTTGTCTAGACATAACATATTTTGTATCTAGTGTACTATCCCTGGTACATACATTAGAAAAAAACAAAGAGACTATCACCATCGACAGTAAGACAGGTCAACTTATAAGGCAGACAGTGAACGCTTTTTAGGCATGCACACAAGAAATGGGGTTCGAAGTATTTTTTTGATAGATAATTGATAATTTTAAGGGGCAAAAAAATGGGAGGATAGATCAGAGGAACAATAAAATTTTCTATTCCATTGCCTGATTACGTTAAACCTATTTAAGTGATATTGACAGGTGATAAGTATTCACGGTATACAGAATACAAGGTGTGCTCGAGGGGAAAGATGACATTTGGCCGTGACGTCAGGTCGGCAAAATTGTGTGGAAATTTGAATTAATTTATTCATTAAATAAATAGTTAAGCATAGTTTTCATTTATTTCTTTGCAATAATGTTCCGTTGCGCATACGTTATTTTCACTGATAAACGGCACACAGAGGAAGGTCTTGGAACAAGTGTAGTTTCGAAAGTTTTGGTATTACTATATTGTTTGTGATATTACTATTTTCATCAGAAGATATTAACAATCGGGCACCTTTTTCGGCTTTGTGGTACACATAATTGCAACATGGTAACATCAGAATAATTCATCTAACAGGATGAAATATGTATAACAATAAAGACCATCTTTCCAAATAATCTTCATATAACTTTATCGCACACCTTACTGGGCTTGAAGAAAATTGATAAAGTACCATAAATCTAACCAACTAACTCGATAAAACTAATCGCTTGCAGCCTTTTACGCATTTATGTAATAAACTTATTTCTACTTGACACGGGGAATACCCAAAAATTCAACCTACGATGCAATTCTGGGAATACTCAAATGTTTTGATAAATATAAAATAAACAAGTTAATTGCACATTACCATTCTGTTTACAATATAAATAAAATAGGCAATTAAATGAGATTGTTTTTAATTTTTACTGTAATTTAATATTTTCATATTCAATGGTAGTTTGTTTCGTAGGACGAATGCATCACATTTGCGTAAAACAGGTTAAAAAGTGCTCAATTTTCTTTAAACAAATTTCGATAAAGTATTTATCCGTAATCGAAAGGGGAAAAAATTGGGCAGTACTGGATAAAAATATTCTTTTGGTGATATACGATGTTTTCCCATGATGAAGGAAAATATTGTGTTTCGTATTTACATCTAAAATATATATAATATTAATGTCAGCCATAAAATATTTTGAAATTCTCCCTGGAATATTACTTTATTTCCGATCTTAATATTCATACAATAAAATTAAAAATTTCCTGAAATTTTCTATACTTTAGGTCTACGTTTATACCCTCCTTAACCGCTTGTACTCTAAAATTGATTACAATGTTTTCAAATAGCTCAAACCACAAATTCTATTGCCAATATCCCCAGCTAAAGGCTTATTGCGAACTGCCATGAGTTTTCATGAAACTTTTAAATTGGGCCTGCTGCGTTTAAATGTTTTTTAATTACCTGTCGGTACCAGACACCATCATCATTGAAGTCAGCCAACAGCTAAACGTAACATTAGCCGGGTTCCCTGTCATTTTACGACCCAACAAGTTTCAGATAGATACTTTGTTAGAATAACGACCAAGGAATGGTAAAAGTTGGTAAAGTGGTACAAAACGGATCTGTGAACATTTATTAATATATAATAAAGTTTATATCTGAGCAGGGTTTAACGGATCGTCATTTTCAGGAAATAATCGCGAAAATTAAAATGTGTAAATATTCCTTAGTCTATGTGTAATGGAAAAACAGGGCGAAATAATAACAGTTCTACTTTAATTCGGATGCCCTCTATACAAATTGATTAAAAGGAGTAGAAGCACACTATTTATCAGACCTTATCTTCGATATTATATTTTGCATTGATAAAGGGTGTTGCTGAATATGCTTTAGCATTTAAATTCTGAGGAAGATAATTTCAGATCAGTACAATAAATCCAGTGTGGTATGTCTAAGTAAGAGGT
The DNA here is from genome assembly GCA_006980735.1 of Dasypogon diadema. NCBI lineage: Eukaryota > Metazoa > Arthropoda > Insecta > Diptera > Asilidae > Dasypogon > Dasypogon diadema. The sequence goes on from QYTT01081722.1 coordinate 41,421, forward strand.
CAGTTTATTAGTATAAAACAGTAACGTCTAACTATTGGTGTATGCAGCAGTATATTTGGATGTATGTATAATATATTTTCTGTTCACTCTGAACTTCGTCCTAAAACTATTTTCATAATCACTAACTATGCCGCCTTTAATAGATTTTAGCCACCTTTGCAATTGTACACCGTCATAATTTTAGATTTTCCTACAGTTTTTTGGGATTGCTATTATTATGAAAATTTTTGTTGAGGGTAATTTTAGGCATCAAGGGAACATTCCTCAGAAAATCTTTAATTGCGAGTTTGATGAACTTGCGCCCAATAAATTCAATATGTGGTCAGTGTAGAAAGGGTTCTAGACCTTAGAGATGCATACTCAAGTAAAGGTTTGCATTTGAAATACTATAGCAACTATTTCAAGGCACTAAGATGAAAAATATGAAGACAGCATATCATCTGTTATACTTTCTCTATTGCTGTAACTGTCTTTTGCATCCTTGAGAATGCGCAAAAATTTGAATTCAAATTGAACCGCTACTAAAAATATATAAACTTCAGACCTATTAAAATTTATTGTTGAAAACAAACAAAACAAACATTTTTAGAACATTTTCAATTACTTCCTAAATGAATTACTCATTTGCAGACTGGAAATCTTATAACAACGCATGATTAAGGTAAACCTAAAAGTGGTGTCATTCTTTATGCAACAATGCTCTTTCCATATTTTTATTTTAGTGTTTCAAAGATATCTACAAACAAATTAAAACCAAGACCACATTTTTCAAAAACAAGATCTTCGCACACTTTGTCATTACATTTTTCTCAAAACTCATTTGTACTTCACGGGCTCAATCACATAAAAATATGTAAATTAACGTTATTTCCCAATTGGCAGTATCTTACGCAGACACAAAATTTTCTCGTTCTTATTAAAAAACAGAATGTATCAAGAAAAGATACTTCACTCATGCAGTCAAAGCATTGCCATCACAAAATCTGTACACGTAATGAGTATCAGCGTATTCGTCGTCAGAGGGGTGAAATACGCTTCTAAGTGGCTTCTTTATCTGAAGAACACTTTAAAACACTTTAATTTGGAAAACCTCGAAAAACAGTAAAAATACAGCAGGTTCGTCCTGTTATACATTCACATTTATATTCAGTCAAAAGGTAGTCATTTTCAGCACTTGCTATAGGTTACAAATCATGCATTTGCTACCAGTGAATACGAAAACAATAAAACAATTTCGAAATATGACAATTCTTGTCTTTTTTGTTAATATCTAAAAAAAAGTGTAATCAATTACTTGGACAACAAGGGCCATTTGGTTCCCGTACATCCGATGGTTTCGAAGTTATGATTTAATGTGTACTTTCAGGTATCAATCCCAACATAATTTCTTAAAGATGCCATATCTCAGTGGGTATAGCATGCAGACCTCCCTCCCCATACAATTTTTCTTCTTTAAGAATGAGCCAAGGAATCACTCTTAAAGGACTGGCATCAAAAATCAGGACATCCTGTGTAGAATTTTCGGGGCTCCTAGTAGGGTTCATTTAACAAATCATAACAGACTAAATCTCGAACATAATCGGAAATATTGCCATTTTCCCTGGCGATTTGAAGTTTTGGAAGAAATATTCACAGATTGCATGTGATCAATATGTTCCCAAAATTGCAGTATTTGAGACCCAATCTGTCCTCGTCACACTCCTTCTATCAGAGCTCTGTTTTGCAATTATTGCGTAAACACTGCACTCTGATACAACCGTAAAAGGAACAAAAGCATATTGGGAAACCCACGTCTTTTTTGACGAGGCATTCATTTATTCCATTATTTTCGTCTCTACGTACATTTAATTCTAATGGTTTTCCATAAATATCATTTTTTCTGGATACTATCCCTATTGAAGTGTTATAGATGTGGCTATTTTGATACCAAAAGTTGTGATAATTCTGAAGGCAATCAATTTACTTGTGATAAATCTTCTGGGAGATTCATAAGAGAATTTCATGTCTTGAGATTTACTATAAACTGCTGGGTCACTTGTTACCTTTGTCAATATTTGCCTTTTTATAACGTTCCTTTTATCTTACTTTTATAGTAGTAGTCTGTGTTAAAAGATAGTCCACTAAACTTAGTTTTTTAAAGTTATCTCCTCAATATCGATAATATCTCAACATCTCCCTTACTGAATACCAAAGAAAGTGATTTATTTAAGCATTTGGACTTTATTCCTATCGCCAATTGCTTTCGTGTCGAAGACACGTAATAATGGTCGTCTGGCAGCAATTGCTGTTTCTAAAAATGGTATTTATTTATTAGGGATTTTATGGTAGAAGCCCATTTGAATTTATTAGGATTACTTTGATGGAATAGATTCCATTTTCTAAAGAACAAGAAAATGTATTTCATAATGACAAACATTTTACACAGCGAATACTTGCTGTTTTCTCCTGGGGAATGTGATACTCACCGCATTTGTTTTAATAGTACTTCATATG
>QYTT01081722.1:43933-59527 GCA_006980735.1 Dasypogon diadema
TTTATCTGAAGAACACTTTAAAACACTTTAATTTGGAAAACCTCGAAAAACAGTAAAAATACAGCAGGTTCGTCCTGTTATACATTCTCATTTATATTCAGTCAAAAGGTAGTCATTTTCAGCACTTGCTATAGGTTACAAATCATGCATTTGCTACCTGTTAATACGAAAACAATAAAACAATTTCGAAATATGACAATTCTTGTATTTTTTGTTAATATCTAAAAAAAAGTGTAATCAATTACTTGGGCAACAAGGCCCATTTGGTTCCCGTACATCCGATGGTTCCGAAGTTATAATTTAATATGTACTTTCAGGTATCAATCCCGACATAATTTCTTAAAGATGCCATATCTCATACCTTTGTCAATATTTGCCTTTTTATAACGTTCCTTTTATCTTACTTTTATAGTAGTAGTCTGTGTTAAAAGATAGTCCACTAAACTTAGTTTTTTAAAGTTATCTCCTCAATATCGATAATATCTCAACATCTCCCTTACTGAATACCAAAGGAGAGTGATTTATTTAAGCATTTGGACTTTATTTCTATCGCCAATTGCTTTCGTGTCGAAGACACGTAATAATGGTCTGGCACTCTGGCAGCAATTGCTGTTTCTGAAAATGGTATTTATTTATTAGGGATTTTATGGTAGAAGCCCATTTGAATTTATTAGGATTACTTTGATGGAATAGATTCCATTTTCTAAAGAACAAGAAAATGTATTTCATAATGACAAACATTTTACACAGCGAATACTTGCTGTTTTCTCCTGGGGAATGTGATACTCACCGCATTTGTTTTAATAGTACTTCATATGTTACTTTTTCAGAATCCTTGCCTTTAAAATGTGACATATTTTATATACCTACCTGGAAAAGCATACCATTATCCTGCCTAAAAAGATTAACTCAATTACTTCGCATTAGAATGTTTATGCTGAAGCTATTCCACTTTTAACGACTTTACATTTTTAAAGGAAAAAGGTTTGGGATTAGAAGATAAGGAAACTTCTCTTTTTACACAAGTTTTGCCAGTGTACACATTTAAAGATTATCTGATTCTTTTCGGGTTCTGCGTTTATTATCTTTTTGTGTTGAGACGAATTTACATGTGATAATGGACTTAGTTCTAAAGCTCAGTGCCACGAAAATAAGCTTAAAGAAGTGGCTTTAAAGGTTTTAAACTTTTTGTATAAGAGGGCTCATAAAAGTGAAAAATTTACAGCAAATATTGTGCTGATAAAAAGATAGGTAAATAGACCAGACCTTAGTAGGTTAATATGGTATTTTTATTGATTTTGGTAAATGATTATTCTGTCGTGGATTTAAGTTAGAAGAGCTTTATTACATAAGCTAACATTGCTTTAGATTGATATTACTTGTCGACCTCGATCTTAGGTGATCATTAGTTTTATATTAGGTCAGATCCTCAATATCGCTTTATCTTACTTAAGTTCGTACAAATTTGCTCCCCTGTTAGCGTGGGTTCGACTCCTGACTGATTGATATTTGCGAAGCTACTGGAATGTATTGCACAGTAATAATCTCATGCCAAAAGTTGTTTACTTGCAACTTTTGTCAGGTCAAAATTTTCCAATCTCTTCTTTCCTAATTTTCTTCCGCCTAAGCTGTGCTGATGTGCATAAAAGGGTGGTTTCATTAGCTTAGTCAATACCTTAAAAAAGAAAAACATATATCTAAAAATATCGAAATTTGTTGACTTTTCGGGGAAGGAATCGGAAAGCTATGATAAGTTTTGTAAGTTGCCTCAACTTTCTGAGATAGAAGAATTTTTTAATCCGATTCACTGAAATTTATTTCACTGGACGCCTTCCTATTTCTTACATATTATAATTCAGTTCTGATAGAAAAGAGCCGAGATGGTCCGGTGTCGAATCATTTTTTCAACGTCATAAACTAAGTTACTCATTAATGAAACATACTCCATATAAATTTTGATATTTTTTAGCGTTTTCTGTCCCGCCTTAGCACAGAACTCCCTTACCTTCCATAGATTCAATTGTCGACTGCCAATATTAATTTATTGTTTGGTACGTTTCTGATATTAAGTTCACCTTTGCAATTTTATCCCACATGAAAAGAAATATAACGCTTCACTTAATATAAAAACAATTCTTACAGTTTTAAGCCAAACTTAATGCTTATATACTCAAGTGAGTAATTTCTTAAAATATCAATGGGAGGACATTCTGGAAGCGATGTATTAATATGATATTGACTCTATTGCCTTCGGCATTTGATTGGTATTAGATTTCATGAAACATCAAGGAAAATCATATAAAATTTATGAAAATCATATTATCTTTCTGTATTCTATCGTCCACATGAAACATAAACGTCCTGGTAGGATTATCACCGATAAATATTGCTATATTAATATTTATGATTTTGTTTTGTTTTTTGACTCTATTTTTACGTACTGTAGATAAGTCGTCCAGACATTTTATGTTTTGTAGTGCTCTGAAGTTCCTATAGTCAACACGCACTTTGAAAAGGAGATTTGGGTTATGAATCTAGCATACATAATTCAAGTTAATTTTGTCCTTTGTAGGCAATCTATTAATATTAAAATCAAGGATATTTCGTTTGCGAATGAAAGAATATTTATTATTATTACTCTCTAAACTCTAAAGTCTTATGTTCGACTATGCTCAGGGTGAAGTCCTAAAAATGATAGAGGACGTTGTTGTGAAGTGTGGAATTTGATTATTCCAACAGATTTACAAAATTACTGAAAGATGGTTTAAATGATGTCTTAAAGTTGATATAAAACTGCCGAGGTTAATTAATAACAAATAATTTCATGTCATTTAAAGCAACTGGTCCAAAATAGCAATTTTCTTAAGATATTGTGCTTGTGTTTTCGTATGATATGCCACGTTTGAAATAAACCATTCGTATTAAATTTTGTGATAGCTTAAAATTAAAATTATGGTGTAATATGTACGTATACAGAAATTCGTATACATTTTAGTAAATTGATCCATATCGTAAAAATACAACTGACTGTAACAAAAAATTCGACATGCCCATAAACCTTAATTGAAATTTGTAAACTTTTTGTAATTTTATCGACGCGTACTTTAACTTCCTCGTTTTATTTTCAGATTTAGGGTATCATGTCTGGCACCGTAATTAATGTCGAAATTTTACCAAGAGATAACTTAAAAAAGCTAAAATTGCTGGATGTAATTCACACACACAAAGTAATATAATTCCACAGCTCCCAGGAATTTTAATTAAAATTGGTGGTTGGAATTTATACTTACTGTAGCGTAACACATAATATAATTAAAAACAGTACAAGTTCTGCAATAAAGAAGGCTCACAAATGTTCACATGTAAGTCAATTTAACAAACATGATGCAATAGCTTAAAATGTTGATATCCTTGTTGGAAGTTCTTTGTTTGTGTAATTTATAAAAATTTATGTGTAAATATTCTGACGGGTTCCGGTCTAAAAGTGTAGAAGTAAATGTGTACAGAGCTCTTTAGATAGAAAAGTTTCTTCATTTTCAAATCAACTTTGTGAGGTAACTAACTATCCCTGCCACGGGAGAAAGAAGATCAGGTATGGTCTAACTATCTCGTTAATTTGATGAGACCTAAGATATATTCTCACACCTGTTCGTCAACCCAGTGCAGTTCACCAAGAAAGTTTACTAGTTCTTCCCATCCTCTACAGACGGCCCATTTTGTATTGATATGCTTTCGTAAAGCTGTGCCTCGTCCAGATGGAGACTAGCGTTTCTAAAGTAGCTTCTTTGGTGGACTGTACAATTTCCTGTCGGTTCGGAAATCGGGGTCGCATTTAATAATCGACGATGCTGGTTGTTCACCTCCACGATACTCCCAAATAATTAACTGAAAGTCAATCCCGTGGAACAGGGCAGACCTGGTACCAATAGAACAAGTATTTCGTTATTTCTTGACAAATCATTCATATAATGAAGAGTTTCTCAAAGTCTTTGGCAGCCACCTGGCTATCCGTGTAGGTGGCAGTCTTAAGTCCCTAATGATACAAATTCCGAAAACATCTGCCTGATTTAATCTCTACCCGTGACTGCGGTGTATTTTTAAAGGCATTGTGTCATTCGCATTTCACAGAAGAAGTCAGTCCCAACGCCATCTTCAGCTATTGAACGAGTGGTATAAGAGACGACATTCATTAAGGTGAGGATTACCGAATGCCGATGTTAGCACACAGTACATACACGTACATAAAGATTATGGGCGCTTTCCGCACCATACCATCAGCTGCGCTAGAGACTCTTCCGGGGCTGCCATTGTTGCATCCCCTTGTGGAGAAGATAGCAGTGGAGGCGGCATTTAGAATGCAAAGAAGCGGTACATAGTATTCCTCGCGGGCAGAATATAGCCATAGGAGAATGTTGAACCACGTAAAAGAGGTCAGGGAACTCACAATGCCCAAGGGCCGCATCAAAACGGTCAAAATAACCAAAAATGGTTTTACTAGCGACGGATCACTTCCAAAGAAGGGACCAGGGGATATTTTTATATTCGGCGGCGGATCTATGACTGAAGACAAGGCAGGTGCAAGTATCCCCTTTGAAGACTTAAATGTATCCTGCAATGTTAGCTTGGAGAAATGCAACTCGGTTTACTAGGCAGAAATGCTGGCTTTGTTGGGTTAGAGGACACATTGGGATCGAAGGAGATGAAATAGCTTCTTAAGAAAGAAGGGAGCCACTATGGAGTTTCGTGGTCCAGAACTGGCCATTGAGGGAGGTATGGAGAAGGAGCTAATCGAGAAATCGGTGGAAAGATATTGAAGACTTGCCGACAAACTAAGAATATAATTGTCAAGCTGTCTTGTGAAACGACAAGAAGAAAAGTTCAAAGTTCAATGAAGGGACGAACACCCACATGTTTAGTTTATTTGACTACTGACCTCGCAGGCTTTAGATAATACCCCAAAACGATGGGGATCCTAAAGGAAGATACATTGAGACGCAGTACATTGCACGCGACTGTCCAGCCTTGGCGAGCAGAAGGATCACTGTCACAGGCTTCCTCATTGGTAGCATGAGTCAGTTAACTTACAAACAAATGTTCCAAATAACCAGAGATGTCGGGGTTAATGAACTGCCTAGGAACCCTCTGACGTAGACTTCGAACAATTCTAATGAAAATACAGTCAGGTCCGGTGGTCCGGTAGACACCAGACCAGAATTACAAGGGTTTTATAGACCTCAAACGTGTGGATATGCAGTAGTCCTTGACTAGTTTTTGAGGGAACTGGTGGGCCCTGCTTAGTAAGTCGGAGGTACGAACTTGCACCAGTTAACACATTTACGTTTTCGAATGAGTCTGTATATATCACCATTACAGATAAGGAATGGTAAGAAAGAAGAGAGGAAATAACTAGAACCTTTGCTTCCTCTGGGACATGCAAATACCTTTAATGTTATCTTTCAATTGCAATGCAGCTGCGGTAATTACAGATTCGCCTTTCTTTCGAGTACAGGCAATTCTATGAGGCGCTGTCGAAATTGTAGCTTGTATTAAAATTGATGGTGACAAAGTTACATACAACATATTATACAATTTATTTAGACCAATTTTCTCAATATCATATTGTTGAGAAATTAATGTACCTACTACCAACCAACATTTATATCATCGTCTACAATTATTGTGTCTTACACTGTCTTTAGTCGATGCAGATAATAGAACATTAAGGTTAACAGAACGTATTTAATAGAATATTTTTCTTGATAAAATAGTTCTTTCCAGTTTCATGACTAATTCTTGTTTTGCCCCTAGTACGTCGACGCTTTATTTCTTTGCGTAAAGCTGATAATAAAATTTTTTTCCCATTAATCTTTTTAAATATAACCATAAAAATGTCATGATGCCGTTTTTAATTTCTAAAGCTCTGAAATTATTCGTGAATGGACTTAAGGGGGTGGCAGATATCTCTGTAATGATTTTATAAGAAAATTTTAGACAAATCGGTTTTTTTTTAATAAAAAGTTACTCTGAAAAAATATGTATAAAGTTTATCAACAGATTAAATTAGGTAAATAGTAGAAAGTGTGTGGTGTAAGTTTTATGCAGTGCGATATTTATGGCTTACGTGATAAAATAAAATTTTTATATGCTTTCTGAACAGGAAGAAAAGTGTTAACCTTAGGATTCAATCAACATAATTCCCAGTTATCCGGTAATTACCACATTTCAATAAATTAAGTAGCAAAGTAACCAACAGTATCTCTTTACAATAGTTGCAAACTTATTGAATTATGCAGCTTTATTTTAGTGCATTTAAATTCTGTAATTAAAATCCTTGTGTATTTGTGTACACCTATATGTTTCCATGAGCAACATGACATATATCTGGGATATGTAATATTCATTTCATGCACAGCTATTACCTAAGACCAAGGTTCATTGTTCAATTCCAGTAGAATGAGTATGTATAACCTTAACAGGAACTTAAGTAATTTTAAAACGTTCATTGGGGGTTGTACCTTTTATTATAAATTCACAAAAAATATGCATAGATTCAAATTATTTTATGAAATGAGCAATTTATGCATTTTAATGTTATTGAAATTAATTTGTCATTACTCAATAGCCTGGTTTGTAAATTGGCTGGATTGAAAAGTGTGTCAAAACTGTGTATTAAATAAATTTAAAAATAAATTACATGACCCGAAGAAGCCAATTCTCAAAGGGTCGTAACCAAGAAGATTACATCACCTGCTCCAAACTTTTGAACTTGAACAACCAAAAACAAAGGGAACAAACAAAAATGTGATTGCAGTGCTGCTATCTTAATCTGCTCTTGGTTAAGTTGGGTAATTTTTCTTTCTCAATACAGAGAACAAGTTTCTTCAATGATACTAGATTCAGTGTTAATGAAGGTAAGATAGCAATTGTTCGATTAAAATTTTTCGTGGCATAATTCTAGGTCCTTAAACCCTAATAGCGTAAATCAATTCATCTTATATATGACGGGTTTGATTGGAATTCAATGGGATAAGCGCAGTCCTCCCAGGTGCCTGTCGGATTTAACCTCGATCTGATTTAATCAGAAATGTTGGAGGTTTCAACGCAGGCCTGGACAACCTGGCTGTTTTTGGCGATGTAATTGACATCTCTGGGAACATCCTCGCCTCAACTGGCATTCCAGTTCTGCGGGAAGTTGTCGACGTGGTGCAGGAGGAGCTCCAACGAATCGCCACCAGTAACCCAGGGTGCAGCATGGTGGATTCTCTCGTGCTTAGGAGGTCTCCGTATACCTCATTTGATGGGTTGACAAGACGATCCGTCTCAAGCTTGCCGGTTTAAACCCACTAAGGTTCTCTGGACTGTCCAGATGGGCACACACCTCCGGGTTAAGCCAGGAGCGACAGGTGATATAACCGTCAGAGTTTTCTATAGTTATCCCACTTGCTATAAAGACGCGTATGTGGCATTTAAACTGCTGCATTACAATGTAGCGTATACAAATCAGCTTTCGTACATCGATCGACGAGTTCAGAGGATCTGCACGGCCTGCACTGGCGAAGGAACTCAGTTTCACAGGTTGAGCTTGTTGGTCGATTGTGTCGGCCCGACACGCCCATGTTCGGCTGGTAAGTCGAAGATGGGCACCCCAGGGTGCGTTGTTAAACGCGGTCGCCCCTTACCCCAATTTAGCTTCCAGCAGAAAGCCAATCCCAATTAACAATTTAAATGCTATTTGGTTTTTTTTAGGTTTTATTAATGCTTTTTTAAGGTAACTAACTTGACAACGATATATATCGTTTTGTGGTCTGTGCAATATTGTCCGTTTTTGTTGCTAGCTAGGCCCAGTAGGCCAATTTACATCTTGGGAAATTCTCTGAAGATTTACTTTGGCGAGAGACCCTTCTGGTTTTCCAGTGCTTTTGGTTTGGCACATAATACAATTAAAAGGAAGGAAACGTTGTGTCGCATGAATCATCGCAAAAGGAACACAAAATCGCAGCGGTGGGTGGTGGGTACTAGTCCGGAATATATTGTGAATATACTTCTATGAAAGGAAAAGAAAATAGCTCTTTTACACCCCCGGGTAAACGACACAATGAATGATATTATAATTTTTTAAAGTCTTAAAGTTCTCTTTGATTAAAATAAAATGGAACTAAATTCCAGATCACGTGAAATATAAATAAAATTCTAACAAACATAAAAGCCAAGGTAAAGATGACGTAGATTACTTCCCAAATCTATTGTAAGAAAAAAACTTGCTTAGAAAGAAAAATTGGATCTTACAAACTCTTCCTCTTTACATAAAAGGAAATTTTCTTTTCATTACATATGGAATAAAACTCTCCATGGAAATTTCCTTTATTTGGCAGCGAGGAAGGGAGTCAGGACTTTTCAAAAATCAATAAATTCAACCCAGACTTTTACCTCAAATAATAAATTACTGAAAATTGACGTACTAACGTAGAGTACGCAAAGTCCTTTCAGTTCGTACATGTAGAGGTTCAACAGAGTGGAAAGAGTACAAATTACGCAGAATGATATAAGCGTTGTAGACAAACATTTGCAGGAGAGAAATGGGCTTAGGAAAATATTAAAAAATTTTACGATGTTAGAAGTATCCTATATAAATCATAACAATGCTGCTTTGCTTGTAACATAAAAATTGTGTATTGTTAAAATTGTGGCAACACTGCATGTAGGATGGGGAGGGTTCATTCTGCTGACACGAATTCAATAAACCAGGCACGCTTTTCCTTCACTATCAAAATATAAGGGGATTAAGGACTAAGACTAATAGCATCTTGCAATCCTCACTCTCTTGTGGCAATGACATCAAAGCCTTAACAGAAATCTAGCTATATCATGGTTTTCATGATGCGGAACTTCTTGACCAGTCTTATCAAGTTTTTCGTAGAGACAGATACGCTGACTCTGACGCAAGAGGTGGTGGTGTGCTTATAGCATGCAAAACCCATCTAAATTGTTCCCTTTTATCTCTCCCTAGTTTTTCAACGTAGAGCTCGTCGCTCTTATGATTTCTTTCTTCAGATAAAACTTATATCTTCCTTGTTGCTATATTCCTCCTAATTCCCTCAAAGTCTTTTTGACATCTTAATACTTTATCCAAATCATATCTCTGATATGATGACCGCTATAGATGAAATTACTCTCCTTGATGATTTTAATTTACTCGACGTTCAATAGGTATACAATGACGATGACGATGACTACCTTCCCAATGACAACCTTTCATCCAGGGAATCTTTAGTTCTTGGATGCATGTGCTTCCTTGGGCTTGCACCAGGTGAACAATGTCGGGAAAGCTTCGGGTAGGCAGTTGGTTCTTGTTTTCTCCTCTGGCTCAAGTAACATAATAGTTGGGCCAAAATCAATTGTTTTGTCAACTGTTGACTCCTATCATCCTCCATTTCTTGAATATTCCATTGACCTGTAGTGAACCTTGTCCATCATATTGGATCCGCCATTTTGAATCTCCAGAATTTGACTCCAGATTCGAAATCAGCGACTTCCAAAAGCCCATATGGACTTATTTTCATGATGATCGAGAAATTATTGAAAAAGTTAACATTTACGACCGCCATATTTGACCCGCCATGTTGAAGCTTACGTAAGCGTTAAGGTTAAATTCGTAATCATCATCCCCAAAAACCTGTATATCCGTCATTTTGCCAACATTCCATTGACGTTTAGAAAATCTTGTTCACCATATTAGATATGCCATTTTAAATTTAAGAAATCCGACTCTGGATTCGCAATTGGGCTTTTGGAGGTCGCTGGAGTCAAATTTTGGAGACTTAAAATGACGGGTTCAATATTAAAGCTAAAGGATGCATCGATAGGTTGTAGATAGTAGGACTGCCCATAGATTTGAGGGTCAGCTGCGAATATGTAAGAATAAGTAGCCGCGGACAATTAACTACCAAACGCACTATTTTCTTTTCTTCCCTACATCTATGGTATAACATAATTGGTTTAAACCAATTATAGCTTCTTTATTTGTTTATTTTAATATTAGATCATCTAAGTTTATTATAGGGTACTCCTGAATTTTCTCTTTGCTAATAACTAAGTAAAATTTTTTTTCTATTTATGGAAGAAAAAAGGGCATCTATCAAACAACAAAACGTGTTCTTGTTCTGTTTTTATATTACTCCATGTTGCAGAGATCCTTAAACTTGAAAAGGTTTTTATTAAATTCATCGAGACATATGCTATCTGATAATGCCTTCGGGGCTGAATGAATTTCACGTGTACACAATTATTTTGTACACACGAACTCATACCACGAAATAACATACATATGTATTTTCTTTCGCATCTGCCCTATTAAGAATACTGGGAGAAGAACCCAATTGTAGAGATGATTGCGCTGCCACACACCCTAAAGCACAGCATTGAGAATATTATTAGATTTCACTGGGTGAAACTTCCGCGCAAAATAATACTCAGGTTCATCCGTAAGTTGACTTCGTATTTTTTTAACATACTTCAATTCCCGGAAAATGTTCTGTGCTGTGGAAGAAATGATGTGAAAATCTGACTCCCCTACTCACTGCAAAGTGACTGCCTTATCTAAATTGTGTTAAATACTGGAAGGCAAAATAATTTTCCCTTACAGATATATCAAGGAGTTGTTCATTTATAACATTTTTTTCTACTTCTTTCAAGTTTTCATTTGTTGATGCTAACAATTGGTGAATTTAATAGAAAAACATATTTGATAGGGGAAATCTTCCAATATTTACAAATGCCAACAACTTATGCTGTGGAATTTGTTCTGTAACCCGAGCTATATTTACTAGACCCTTACTCAATCAGGCGTATTTTTGGTTACTAAAGCTGTTAGCTTAGATTTTTGCATTTGTACGCTGATACGTCTCCGTTAATTGTCAGTTCTGTTTTCAATGCGAAATCTCCTAAAATATTCTTGAACAAGATATCCCAATTTTATCCCTTTGGAAAATCTCATGTAATCAAACACCTTTTGAACCAGTTCTGACAACTTGAACACTGACCCATGTCAGCTGGTAATAAACCATCTAGATATGTTTTATGTAAAACCCTCTTAGCGGGCATATGATCCACATTTTCCAACATGTTTAGTTGAAAGCGTCAGTCTGAACCCTTTACATATTAATTTACCTTCAGAGTTTAGCATTTAACTTTGGCTGAAGGCCCCCCTAGCACATTTCAAAACATGAACTGGTACGAATTTGTTGCAAACTCCCGAGAAAATTTGCAAATATAAGAAATCAATTCTCTTGCCTCTTAATATTTAATAAAAACGTATTCAGGTGTATTTTCCTTCCAGCACTTGGCTCTGAATGACTGTAAGACCTAACTTTACTCACCCACAAGAAACGCAAAGGCACTTCAGCCCACAAAATCCTTATTAAAATTAACGACACTGGCATAAGGAATTAACATCCATGCCAATGGTATTCGACAAGAGCCCTTACAAATAGAATTTCCGGAGCAAAGGACACCTTTGTGTGCGTCTATAACTATAACCAGGAATTTTCAAGGAACATCAGGACCCCTGGAAAGCTTTTAAGATATATAAGTGATTTTCCAGGCCGAATGTTTGAAAAATTAAGTGCTCTTAAGCATATATGGCCCCAAGATGTGCATCTTCTGCCTGCTGGAGAGAAAATTACACGTAACTTAGGTGTTAGGTGCGCATTAAGTAATGTCGTAGAGTGGGGTCTATTAATCTCCGCAAATGTATTTGTTTCGGTTGGGTTTCAACTCAGCCTAGAATTATTAATGGCGCAGATCCACAGAAACCGCCCAGGATGTTTATGAGCCACAGATAAGAGGCCTCCAGTTACACGCAATTCAACGCGTAAATAGAAACGTTAGAGGTGTGGGGTAGTGAAATTATCATCAGCTCCGTGTGTGTACCATCAATGCGACTGAAATTTTAAAGGAAATTTATATTCAAGGGAGTTACACACTGGCAATGAAATTTAAGCATGTGATAATTTTCACCCTTATCCCTTCGAAAATTTGAAGTTTTTGTGTCGAAGAAAATTTATATAATGACAGAGAGTATTTTAGGATTTTTCATAGAATGTGCTGTGAAAATTATGACGGTTTAAAATTAGAAACATTAAAACACTTCTTTTAAAAAGATGGGTTTTCAACAAATGGGCCCCATAGGCACTATTCAGTATACAACACACCATCCACTAACTAAATGAAGGCAAAATTCTTTGCCTGGTGAAAATGCATCCTACAAGCAATGATCTGAGGCACCCTTAAACAGCAAATTTGCATACGTTTTTGGGTAGCAAACTATTATAACCCAAACTAACTCTCGTATAGTGTTCGGATGTACACCACCATATGTATGGTATTCTGATTTGGTGGACTGTCTTGGAAAAGGCGGTTCATCATAGAAATCTCACCAAGGTAAAAAGAAGACTGCTTTGGTATCACTGGTGTACTTAACTCAATACTGATTTCAGCAGAGGAGATCAAGTTCTGTATTTTACACTTGAACGTCTGTTGTAAAAGCATCGGTGCTAAAAGTGCACTAAAACTGAGGAAGTAAGGTTGGCTAGAGGATCAGACTAGAGAATAGTATGGTCACCACCGGCGGCAATATCTACCTAGCCTCGGATTACAGCTCGGTTTCAGAAGAGGCTTCTCTGTTAGCGGCGAGGAGTTGGTTGATGTGACGTGAACGGCTCGAAAATAAACAGTAAGCGAGTTTCAATCACTATCTCAATTTTGGTGTAATTCCGGACAATTTAAAAGACGTTTTTTAAAAAGGGTGACAAGATTAGGGACCAGGTTACAGTGCAGTTCATAACGTTTTTAATCTTTTCAATTTAGTCTAGTCACTAAGGTTATATTTGTGGATTTTCGGGCTGCATTTGTCGCTATAGACAGAAGGGCGATATTTACAAGTTATACAACATAGGCGTAACTAATAAATTCGTCAAAGTAATAAAAAACTTTCTGGATAATACATTAGCATCTATTTGGGATCGCAATGCCACATCGAGACAATTACATTCATTCATTGGAGTGAGACGGGGTTGTATTTTGAGCCCACTTTTTTTTGTCCTTTTTTTTGAATGATCTGCATGACAGCTTGTCTGGTGGCATTAAATTTGAAAATATATTCATTAAATTACTCATGTATGCAGATGATGTCGCCATGATGGCGGATAACTCTAAAGATTTGCAAAAAATTATCTGTGAACTGAATAAATATTGCGAACTATGGAATCTGTGAGTTAATGTTGAGAAACCTAAGGATGATATTTTGCAAGGGAGGTGGAAAAAGTTGAGATATACAAATATCTGGGAATAACCCTTACCCCAAAACTATCCTTTAAGAGATAACTTAAGGAATGTCTTAGTTTAGCTAAGCAGAGTATAAACTTTACGTAGTCGAATTATATTTCCAATAGGCTTTTGAAATTATCAAACAAACTCAAAATGTTTCAGGCTGTTACAAAATCAATAATGTGTCACAGGTCCGGGATAATAAATTGTTCGAAGAAGTAGAAAAACTTCAGCGTTTCTTTATTAAGAAATTGAAATTACAAAGGTGTAAGACATGGTTTGTACAATGTTTTGAATGTCAATTTATGAGAAAATAGTTATTTTAATTATGAGTATTACACCTCTGTTATTAATTGTATCTTTAGGTGCAGAGGAAATCTGATCAATCTGAATGCCAGCACAAGGAGTAAGAGTAATATCTCGCGATGCTTTTTGTGTAATTTGAGGGAAGGTGAGAATATGTTCCATTTTCTTGGTATTTGTCTAATTCTAGCAGAGTTTCGGATATCTACGTTTGAGAAAAGGTCTTTGACGTTAAATGAAGTTATTGAATTTATGGAATGGAAAGGATTGGACGGCGGTCACAGATATTGCAACCATACTGTTTGATTTCGAGAAATCTCGATTCATGAGTTCAATTAATGAGACAATTCCTTCAACAAATTGAAGGAAATCTTTGGGGAAAAAGAGATCGAAAAATGTTTGGTATGAAATTGCTTTTCATTGGTTAAAATAAGAACAGTTGACAACAAAACGCAATCAAGAAATATTCTCCCTTGTGCATAAGCAATTTTCTCCAAGTGAGCAGAGATTATCAAGCAATATTTCACTTTATTAAAAAGCTTTCCTAAATTGTAATGGAGTTTTGGTACAGCAAAGAGCGCTTCATTTATTTAGCACATGTTTTGCATAATCAACCAAAATTCACTTTGTTTAATAATGGAGTGGGATGAGCCTCGAATGTTTACAGCTATAAACAATTTATTGAATCTATGTAAAATGTGCGGTTACATGAAGGGTTTTATTGGCAGGCTAATCCAAAATCAACTAACTAAGTACTACAAGTGGGTAGCACCACTTTGTGCAAATTTACAAATTAATTGCACACAACCTCCCTTTTGCAAATTAACATGTATATTTTCAGGTAAGTAATAAAATGCGCTTTCTCGTTATAAGCTTTGCACTAAAATTAATATCTAAGATTGACGGGCAGGTGCAATTAGCTTCTCTAAAGACTTAAATTTGTGTTGCTATGTTATCTAGGAAAGAAACGTCTCGATTTACTAGGCAGAGTTGAGATTCTGGTGCTGGATCGTGCGTTGAACTATTTAAGGGAGGGTAAGGTGAAAGGGATGAAATTCTCATTGCACAATCATCTAGTGATCAAGTACATAGAGTGCACGGAAAATAAGGTAACACTTTGGGTTAGAGGACACATAGGAATCGACACTTTACCAAAACAATGGGCGGTGGAAATATTTAATGAAAAGGTGGGAAAATTTAATGAAAAAGGATCCGAAAGCAGAGGCCTGTGGACTGTTATAATTAGTGAACATGGACATTGTTCCAACGAAATCTCTGGTCTGATTCCTTCTAGATCAATCTCTGCATGAGATACCTGCGCAACGAGCCGTCGCGTCCCGTCGTCACCCTTTCGTCCTTGAGACACGACTGAGCAGAACAGTTTTGAATCCTTCTTAAGCAGAACAATACGAATGTGGAACCATCTTCTGTGTTCCCCTAGGATTACAAGCCGCTGTTTAAGCGGAATGTGCACCGACACCTTCACTAGACATCCAAATTTTCCACCTCTCGTTCTCACTTTCTTTTTCCCCAAGGTAATACACTTCATTGTTTTATAGTATTCTTTGTCAAAGGTCAACACCTCAATTACCATCCGATAACTGTTAATTAGGACAAAATACTAAATAAATTTTAGGAAGAAGAGTCAACTCTTCGACTCCCTGTAAAAATGTATAATCCAAATGTTGCTTTTTTGACAATTTTTTACCCACATGAGAATCAAACAAGAAGTGGCATTCGCCAGTGAAGTGCATCTTGAAAATTTGGAATTTGTTTATTACAAATTTGTCTGTATCTTTAATTAAACAAGACTTAAATTATGTTTATAGTGCCTCCTTCTTGCTAAGGAGCTGTACTTATATTTTATATATATACAAAAAATATTTTAGCAAATTGTCAGAAGTAAAATGTCCAACGTCCGCACTAAGAGACTCCTAAAATAGGTTAATGGCTCTCCTTGTTTTAATT
>QYTT01081722.1:69096-98840 GCA_006980735.1 Dasypogon diadema
GGTTTACCTTGCATATTGCAAATGCTGGCCGCAGTCATAGGGGTTAGGAAATTCAATGGAATATTGAATATTTTGAAGCCAGAAGTTGTATGTGCCCGCTTCAGCATATCTACATAAGGTTGTGCTATTTTAATTGCTTCTTGTCATCTATCCCGAATAATATTTGAAATAGTTTTACAATAAAGGATGTTTCTCTCCATCTTTTTTAACACGTTAAATGCCATGAGGGTCACCAGTGATCCTACGGCAAGTGCATTTTACGTGTTAAAGCACCAAAGCTTTCATGCTAATCGTCGTATTCAACGTTTTTAACACTAGAACTACGGAGATGCTTAAAAGAAGGATAGAAATAATACGCTGAATAATGCAACTGAAAGAGAGGCTACCGGTCAAAATGACCGGCTTCGTAGTTCTAGTGTTAAACATATTACGGTACGTTGCCTCATATCATTGATGTCTAATTCCGCCGTTTATTAATATGTTTTTCACTGCCTGGCCATCATTACATTCGAAACATTAAACTTTTTTTGGGAGTTGTATTATCGCCACAACAACACAACAACAAAAAGACTCCTGTCCCTATTTGAAGTAACAATTTTACACGAGATTAAAACTTGAACGATATTTCCTCAAAGGCAGAACTGCGCAAAATAATGTTTATAGAAATAATGTTTATAGAAAAGCCCTCATTTCCCTTTTACCTAGAAACATATGTAGGTAAATATATGGAACGAATTTACATAACTGCAAATATATACACAATTTCGTTTTCACGGAACAAGGAATTGAATACAAACATTTTAAATATTTTGCTATTCGATCCATGTTACGCATCTCGCTATATCGATTATTTGCAAACCTATTTCACCATCACACTTGCAAATTGAGCCACTTGAAAATTCTTTATTGTACCTTACATGCTGAAATTGGGTGCGGAATATTTGAAAATTAAATTTTCCGCTCGCCCAAAGCGAGGAAAAACTAAGATATCCCGAAAAACGTAAAATAAAATTACATTTTATGATCTCCATAAAACATGCCATCGCCCCTCCTAAACACCTGATGTGTACAGCCATGAATGTTATACTTTGGTTTTGATATCATAAGTGCATAAGCTTACCCGTGCCTTGTTATTATCCCGGAAGAATTGAATTTTGGGTAAAAAAATTACAATAAAAGCTCCCGTGTGGCTAATATACGTTGATGCCTCGGGCTTAGGGAAACCTAAAGCAATAGAAAAAATTCACTGGGTAAATTATTCATGACTCCAGATTGATTTCTCGTGTTAAAGGGTAGATTTTTCTCCTTGGGTTGAATACTAAATGAGATATATTTCACTTTTTAAACTACCCTTAAAATTTTGTTCCTTTCTAACCAATTATAACATTATTCACCTACTCTACAATTCCCCTTCCACTGAATTACAATAGAATTGCTAATGCTAATAATTAATTTCATTTGTCCATAGAGCATTTAGTTACACGCAACAGTCTGCACAAAATTAATTTTAACATGATCAATTTCCATAGGGATTTTGAATCAATAATTCTACCTCATGTAATTTGTAATAATTTCCTTGTGAAAATATTCAAAATGATATATGCAAAAAAAATTTGTGACTACTCGCTGTGAGCGGCTATGCCAGGCAAGTCGAACTTGCTCTGATCAAAACACTTTCTTTACTCACCTAGGAAGAAATTTTCTATTCATGTGGACATTTTTCAAGTGTTTTTCGAAGTTTTCACTTCAAAAATTTAATTTAATTTGAAATTATTTTGCGATTCAATTCCAAAAGTATATCTCGAAATTTAGTTACGTAAAATTGTCAAATTGGCGGTAAGTAATTTAAGACACACCTGTTAATAGAAATTTAGGTTGGCACAATTAAGTTTTACTAATTTTCAAACTACAATACGTGAATTTAATAATATTGTTTGGCAATTGTATAAAGATTCATATATCTTCTTTAATCTATATATGTATATATATATAATTATAATGTATATATAATTGGTATAATTTTTCATAGTAAATAACCAAGAAACTTTACAAATTTCTCGAAACATTACTTTTCATAGCTTTTGCGTTCAAAATGTTCCTACTTTGACAGGTTTTAACCGATTGTAATGGTTTTATGTATATAGATATATATTAATAATATATATATATATCTATTAATTTCTAGCATACTATGTTGGATGCTCTTTCTTCTGGCTTTTTCTCCTTCTGTAAACGTTTGCGAGCGAAAGGACTCATCTCTCTGCCGTGTGTTTGTCTCCTCTGTTAACGCTCGTGAACTTGTTTATGCTCGTAAAACATGTACAGTGAGTTACAAAAGTCATCAGACAATGCTAATCTCAAAAAATATCTATTGAATTGAGAGGACCCATAAAGAACTCATAGCAATCACAGCAATGATCTGCATCAAAAATAATAGCTCAAAAAAGTTCCAGCTAAAGAAAGGGTTAGGATAAGATGATTCCCTTCCCATTATACTGTTTAAATAGTATTTTCTATGCTTTTTCTTTTTTTAGGGGGTCTCAAAACTCAAAAAATTGGTAAAATTGGGCGTATTTAGATATCAATATCTCACGTATTAATTTAGATATTGACAAAATTCCAATTGCTTTTAATTATATAAGCTTTAAGTTTTCAGATAAAATCGACATATTTTTCATCATTTTTCCGAACGATTCAATGTCTGCAGAGTACTCTGTATGAGAAGTATCTTTTTTTAACTAGACGAATAGCGCAGGTGGTATGATTACGGAGATTTTTGGATACATCCCAGAAAGTGGACACTCTAAATCGCTTCCACTGAATCACTAGCTATCATTAGACTACGTATATGATTAGAAAACCAAGGATAGTTCTGGTTTACTATTCTTTTATGGACCAGAGGAACATATTTTACATGTAAATAAGAAAATTATATCACATCAGATGAACTAAGTTCCAATCAATCAATTGAGTTTCTTGATGAAGATTACCAAAGTTAATTAGATTGCAACAATAGTATGAAGAGTGTACGAGATTGTGGCCCTGTATGAATATTAAAACCATAAACAAGCATAATTGTATCGTGATCAGAAATGCCAGGAGCGGCAGGAACTGATATCTGATGATGTGTTAGACGTGTCCGCTGTGAGAAAAATGTTCAGAAAAGACGATGAATGACGCATGAAACGGATGGGCTTGTGATAAAGTTATTATCTCTGTTTTTGCAAATAAATTTTTTCATACTTCCGATCGAAAATTGAACTAAAAATTAAAATTAATGAAAACCTTCTGTCTGACTTCTCTTAGAACTCCTTACACTGTGAAGTGAATGAGGACAGGGTGTTGGAACTTTAACGTTTCTAGTTGTCATTTCCTTTGGCATAGACAAATAATGTACAAATGCACATTGTATGAGATTACTAATTTTCCATACTTCGAAATGAAGGACCACCCTATTATGTATTTCAAATAAAACAACATATAATCCGTCTTTTGACTTCCTGGCGCATTTTTGGAAACCGCAGGGAGAAATCACAACTCAAAATTTCCTTATTTTTCCATTTCATCTTTTCTTGTTAAATTGTTTAATATTTTTGCCTACAACACTTTGCTTTCTTATAATACATTTTTTATCACAAAGTCAAGTACAAATATTATAAGTCATAGTCATAGAAAAATTTTAAGGGCTTTCATTCGGAACCTTCAGAGGTATTATTTTAATAAGAGTAATAATCTAAGGAATTTACTTAAAATTAATATATAACTTTTCTAAGAAAAGCTATTCCAGTGGTATAAATTTTCAATTAACTAATGTTTAGCTGCTCTTTACAAATTATACCTAAATTATTTTCAAAGGTTAAGAAATGATTTCATTTCTCATTTTCAAAGCGATGAATATCAAGATAGGAATTTTAGGTTAATAATTGATTAGCTTAATTGCTGAACTCTAAATGGATTACATAATTAATGCGGGGTTATAGCCCATTTTCAAAGCAATTAATGGTAGAAGAACATTACCTCAGTTAACAGAATTTTAAATTTAAATATACTGCTTCCTACATAGTGTTACAGAAATGTATAAAAGCTTATGAAATATATTGGAAGCTACACCTAAATAGAAAATAATGCTGTAAATTAAAAAAAAAAAATACATAAATTTAAGCATTTGGATTTTTAAAATGATTTTAACCTACGCCGGTGGCTGAGTGTCCTGAGGAGCACGACCTCAGATTTTCCCTCCTAGGCCCACACTAAAATCCCGAATTATTTTAAAAAGTCGAAGGACAATAGTCCGAATAACACAAGATTGAATTCTAAAGTTAATCCTGAAAAGTAAGATAAAATCCCGAAAATTGAAACTGGAAAAGAAACTCGAAACAGAAGACCAATTTTGGAAAATTATAATCTTCAAGGATCAAAGTGATTTCTTTTACAAAAAGTAAGGAAAAAATGTTAATGGTGGAGAGCAATTTAATATATTATTCTCTATTTTGCAAAAAAGGATTAAAAACTCGGAATTTCAAATTTCAGGACTTCGATAAGTCGGAATTTTTAGGATTTTGTCATTCGACATATTTTCACTTTTCACTCTGGCCCAGTCTGTCATGCGAAGCATTCAAAAATCTTGCACTTTATTGATTTGCTTTCAAAAGCAAGTACGAAGTATATGGGAACAAAAACAATTTAGCAAAACCCATATGAGGGAATACTTCCCAAAAACTTTCATGCATTTAACAAAAAGGTGGAACTACACATGCGACACATTTCAGGATTCTTACAGGTTCGAACTATTGATTTTCGTTGCTTTTTTTAATAAAACTAATGCTCCAATTTGGATAGAAATATCTTTAACACTTCAGAACTGGTCTCTATTTAGTTCGATAATATTGTATGTAAGTTCTTTGTTTTTCATCCCTCTTTTATAATACCCTACAGATAATTTGTAATATTTATTAGGTTATAAACTTCTTTCCCAACAATTTTTTTTCGCCTATGATATGCTATGTACATCATAGAGTTATTCCCGAAGCTCAGGCAATGCCTTAAAAAGGGCTATGATGGAAGAAACTCTGGAATGAATATGTTCTGAAATAAAGTAAGTCCCACGCTGGTGCACGTCTACAGACATTCTCCTCTGTTGACGCGAGTTCAAGTCCTGAAAAGAGTACAGTGATTTATCTGGATATCAGTGGTTGAGGCCGTTTTTCTTGCGAAATTGTACTTGAGAAGTTAATAGGATGTGTGCATCCTAGAGTTGTCCCCTGACCTTAGTCAATACCTTAAGAAAAAAGTCAAAAGTTATTGCCAACCTTTTGATACATTAAACTAGGAAATTTACTTGTTTTTTATCATTTAATTTTATTTTGATATAACAACCATTTATTTTGGATATTGGGTAAAAGGGTAGTAAAAGTATAAAGATTCAAATGGAAGTGCTAAACATCATATCACCTAAAACATCAAAATCGTGGAAAAACTACAAATGTAAACTATATTTTGCAATTCTCATAATAAACCTGATTGAAAAGCCATTGTAAAACGAGAGATAATCCTGAACCATAAACTGTTATCCTTATTTAAAATAAGTATGGTGTCAGCAATGGTAATATCTTCCTAATTCCAATTATATGGGAAAACGTAAAGTGGAGGATTCATTCAGATCCTTCTTAAAGAAAATGCTAAGTCAATAACTTGATCCAACGAACAAATTTAAAGCTTGTACTACGTAGCACGTAAATATATACACACACAGACATATTCACATTTTGCGATATCAATTCCCTGATGGACATGGCAGCTAAAGCAGAGGTATTTTGTTGGACTCAGGACTCACTCACAACAAAAAAAAAGTGAAAATCAATGCCCTAATCCCATTGCAAGGTATCGAAAATTGATATGTCAATTTTACTTTATCTGACTCTGATATTTGGGAAAATCTCACTAAAAATACCTACCTGTAAATCCAGCCAATCAAAAAATAATCACACAAAAAGGGAGGTCAGAGATGCTTTAATGTTTGATTGAACACTATTGTGGGTTCCCTTTCCGATATCCTGCCCGTAAATTTAAAGAAAAAGAATACCTGGTCTAAAGATTGGAAGGACAACCGTAAATCAATTTCCCACTAATCTTCTCGAAAACGAACTTCTTAATGAAATATAGATAGTACCTCGAGATACGGCATGTCTTTTGAAAATGCCTAGTTAATAAGTGAGATGAAAAAATGCTTTAAATTCAAGACTTTTTGGTATTTTTTAAGGCAATTCACATAAATAAGGAAGAGACCAGATTCTGCGAGAAAATTTATTTCTAAATTTAATTTCATTACATATGCACGCAAATTGGGGATTTCGGTAATTAAATTACGTTAATTTTTAATTGAAAGGGGTAAATGTCGGTTTAATAATTTATTATCGTTACAGAAGATCTAATTTGTATTATTCGCGGTTCGAGGGTGAAGTGAACTTTATTAAAACTCTGGTAAATTTGTAATTAGAATTGACATTCTGTACTTGCCTAATTGGGAAATCTGCACTCCAAAAGCTACATGAGTATGTACACTCAATATGTGCACATTAATAATTTCCCTAAGTCTCTTACATGACACGAGTTCATGAGTTTATGACACTGTACACGAATTTAATACATTTTTAACAAACTTATTCTTGTACGAGGAATTTCCCTATAACCAATTTTCTGTGAAAGAATGAAATTTTCTGACAAAATGATATCATTCTAAGACATTCTAAGACATTATTGAGAATTTGTTACAAATATTGAATTGTATGTTACGATTTTTTTATACAAGATGTAGGAATCAGTTATTAGAATATGATGATATACATGAAAAGTACTATCTATCGCAGATCGTTATCAGTGCGATTTTTACGATAAAACATCTAAAATTAATTAAACCCCCAAATAATAAACAAAAATAAAAAAATAATTCAGCTATGCTGAAAATGTTAGCGACCATGGTTTTATGTATGTGGAGACTTTCTTTGCAGCATAAAATTCTTTTCCAGGTAATTGTGAAAAGATCACTTTTACGTATGTGTTGTCGTTCGTTACGCAACAGTCAAATTTTGTCAAAAAAACGTATCGTAGTTTTTCTACAACCCGGTTCTAGCCACCTTTTCCTTAGAATCGTCCCTGTCCGGAGCTTTTTAGGCCTAAAACACTTTAAACGCGGTCGTGATATATATTTGACGGAATTCATTAGAATAAGTTCCAATTATTGATTAACTCAATATTTTTGGAGGCAAATATCGGGTTCAATAATTTCTTAAGAAATTTGTTTATCCCTGGACAATCTTGATGGAAGACGGATATGAGGATTCAAGGAAGAAACAGTTTTCGATTTATTGATTTCTAAACAAATCTTCCATTTTGCGTAATTGTAATCCATTGGACCCCATTTGAGATTATTTTAAATTATAAAAGACCAACGGTTGATTGCAGACACAAAAAAATTAAGTGATTGTGATGAACGCCAGAGGGCTTAACACCTTAAATAGTAGTATCGTTCAAGCTGCTCGATGCTTACTGTTCACAGGACAAATATTCATCAGCTGTTTGTGGTCTGCGAGGTATCCTAGTTCTTGTGCAAACCGAAACGATAATAGAAAAGCAATCCAAATTAGAAAAAGCGAACAAGGCTGCAAAAGGAATTTAGTTACCTTTTAGGACAAGTAAACACTATTGTAGGTTTCTTCCCTATCCCACCTGCAGCAAAATAGGAACAAAACTTCAGTCCCACACGCTGACTTTTTTCGTGTCAATATTTCTTGGGATCATTAAAATAAATGCTTTAAAAATTTACCTTAATTAAAAATACATTAAGTTTCTAAAGTTCTATCTCATTAGTTTTTTATAGGCATAAATTACGTTAAGTTTGAAAACTCTTAACTGGAATTAAAAAAAAAACTATTACATCCTTTTTAGTAAAAAACCATACTGACGTTACCTTTTTATATGTTTAAATTACAAAAAAAAAAAAAAAATTCGCACCCACTTTTCTGCATCAATTTAACGGGGAAAATATTTTTTCTTTCTGGAATAGGGGGTTTTTACCATTAGCCCTCGATATTCCATTTGTCAATAAAAGATTTATAAATAGGTGTAATACAGCTAGCTACAAAAGATGATTATTTCGTTTGCCAAACTAAGACATTTACAATATCATAGAAAATCTTATTAGTGAGATAAAAGAGGCAAGATTTTACCTTATTTTGCGAATTCCCCATGATTCTTTTATTCGTAACTTTACAAACATAGTCAAAAGGAAATAATAGACTTCCTGAATGTTTACAGATCAAAGCAACTTAAAAAGCTGGGGGAAATGTCGAAAAGCTGTCTATTGAGTGTAATAATATGACCAAGATTCTATCTTTAATTTTCGTTAAATGGAAACGCAAACGCACAGGTGGTGTCTTGTCTTTAAATTCCTTGTAGTAGACTTCCGAATTTAATCATAAAAGCCAATTAAGTCAGCTTCATTTCACTTGAGTGAAACTCATTTTAAATAACGTTGAACTGGTTAAATTTAAGTCAGATAAAAATTTATGATAGGATATAACAAGGTCTTTTTGAGGGCGTTACGGTTCGGAAAGGAAAATTATTATATAATAGAAACTTTTAATTATGTAATGTTACAAATAGATAACATATTTCCTTTTTGAGAGCATTCTGTTGAAAATGGGTGACGATTTTAGTCAGGAAATAATTCTTCTCTGAAAAATTTTATCAAAACCGTTAGGAGAGTTTTTTTATCAGGTGGTGGTTTATACAGTGATGCTGAGCAAAATTAGGGCAAAAAAAATTTCATAGAACTTGAAAACTTTGAAGTTGTTTTTATACCTTAGAAGTAGGATATTATAGCTTTGAGCATATATCATGAATTTTTTAATGCATAAAAATGATACACAGAAATAAACTATATTTCCAATAATGGGAGAAGAAAAGAAATCGTATAATAGATATCAGTCTGTCTGTCCGTGTGTAACAATAAAATTATGATAGTCTTCGATTATTTTAAAATTTCATCAGAGGATCGAAAGGTCAATATTTTTCTTAATTTTATTAGCGGAACATTAAAACGTTAAAAGAAATTTTAAAGCCAAAAGTTTGACCCACATATAAACTCCACATTGAAATATAAAATAAATTTTAAGACTAGTCGCAATTTTTAATGTGACATTATTCTCCTCTTTTTCAGAGTCATAACAAACTACTTCGTGGTGTCGTTAGCGATGGCGGACATGCTAGTTGCACTTTGTGCAATGACTTTTAATGCATCCGTTGAATTGTCTGGTGGCAAATGGTTATTTGGTCCATTTATGTGCAACGTGTGGAACAGTTTGGACGTCTATTTTTCAACAGCCAGCATACTTCACCTTTGCTGCATATCAGTAGACAGGTAACATATTACTTTTTCCTTCTTTAATTCTTTTTCCCTCCACTGGATTTCTTTGTAAACGTTTTACCATTTTCTGGAAATGCTACACATTTACGTCCATAACAATTATCCCATTGTTTCTATTCAATTACTTCTTGATAAGGAGTCACTTGTTTTGGCAGCTTAACTTGATCCACCTGTCAACACTGATGCCAATTTCACTCGATCAATGGGAACTACACCTGATAGCAGATTGGATTATCCACTCGTGTAAGCTGTATTTTTGGAAACGACGGTTTCAGGAGGGAACAGTTTAATTGGTTTACTTCACCGATAATTTGACTGCGAAATATTTCCCTTTTCACAATTAATATTGACACTTTTCGCTCAATTATTCTGTGCTTGCTTCCCTAACTGAAAATAGATGAGAAAAGTGAAACTCAGGGTTGACGAATGGCACAAATTATACTTTAAAAATAGAAGACGGGAAAAATTTGAAGAAAAACATACTGTCCTATTGTGATGTTTACTCCTAGGAGTTAATTCCTTTTACTACCCGAGTATAAACCCGGGTGAGGAGAATGCGTCAGCCCAAAAAGGCGACGCATTTATAACTAAATATGTCCTCTTAAATGCAAAGCCGTTAGTTACTTCTGAGGTTATTTAAAAATTCTCTTACATGCCAAAATCAGTACGCATATCGATACAATGGACTAGGAAATTGCAATAAAAAACATCTGACGCCAATATACAGGATTTTAATATGCCATTGTATGTTGTGATGTTGCGATAAAAAATTTATATGGGTACTTTTCCCGGTAGAGCTTTTTTGTGGAGAAAGAGAGGGTTAAACGGATTCGGAACTTTTTAAGACCTGCCTGCCTTTTCCATCCCGTGGTGTCTTTAATATACATCTTAAGGCAGATACTAAGATGTAATTCGTTAGAGAACCATTTGCCCTTTCCAATAATTCCCGTACCACCTTCCTACCCCTCTCCCATCAAAAGCTACACGGCTTCAAAGTAAAAGTATATATATATATACATATACATATATATATGCCTGAGACCTCTTTGAGGGTACAAAAGCCCCTGTTGGGACAATATACTCAAATAGTTTGCTGTAATACAATTTTTAACAAAAGATGGATTAATACCGACGGAGATCAAAGAGCGGATGGATTGTTTATATGGCGAATTTTCACCATCATTTTCGATGGTTAAAATTTGGTCAAAGCTTTTTCGCTGGGGACGGCATTCAATTGAAGATGATCCACACTGTGGAGGGCCAACAACGGTAGTTGCACAGGATAACGTAGATTCGGTTGTTCTAACGGACCGACGGTTAAAAGCCAAGTAAACCGCAGAATAAACCGATATTTCGAAAACAAGTGTCCTCCCGATTCTTTTTTTAAGGTGTTGCCTAAGCTCCGGGGATAACCCTGTGATGCACACAGCAGAGCTTAGGCGGAAGGAAATTAGGGAAGGGAAGATTGGGAAATTTTTAACCTGATAAATGTTGCAAGTGAGCGACAATTTTTGGCATGAAATTTTTTTGCATACGTGCGCCTCAGCCCACTCGACCACGGGCGTGGGTGAGGATTTGTGTAAGACAAAAATCAGCGCATGATGGGTTCCACGAATTCTTTCTTCAGTTCAGAAAGTCCGACGAATTAAGTGCTGTCAGCAATTTTTGGAATTGTGTAAAGACGACGTGGACAGTACTCTACATAGGATTGCAACAGGGGATGAAAATATGGTTCTTAACCACGATCTTTTGTCCAAAAAGGATTTAATGGTGTGTTATCGCCCCGGGTAACCAGTGTCGGAAACAGCAAGAGTCACACAAAGGACCAGAAAGATCATTTGGTAATCTAAACACGTTATCGAAATTAGGCTAGTTGCAATGACATCCTTCGATGATGCACATTCTTCAGGTCCACCGGAACATCCGAAAATTATAAATGTATGAAGATCAAGTGTCAATAAGTAAGAATAAATAGTCGCGGACAATTCACTACATACTCATTACTTTCTTTTCTCCCACACAACTAGGGTATAACATAATTGGTTTAAACCAATTGTAGCTTCTCTTTTTGTTTTGTATGTTTATAATCTTTTGAAATTAAGAAAAAAGGACAAGGATCCAGCCTCGCTAGGATTATCCCGTGTACTATAGCAATTTTTGCCAAATTTCTTTTTTGGCATTTATGTTGTGTTTTTTTTATTGTTTGTTGTTTTTGTTTTTACTTTCTTTTTTAATTTTTAGTTTTGGTTTTGGTTCTTTGAAAGACTGTTGCCACCAATTGTTATTCGTGTCTTGCCGTGCTCTTTCAGAGATCACATCCAAAATGCAACATATGAAAGGATTTCTTATATTTATATATTTTCTTATTTATTGATTAATTATTTCTATGTTTGTTTTATTCTATCTTATCACTTCAAATTTGCTCTTCAACCGTCTGGGAATTGTACATGTACTCATACAAATCCGATATCTTTTCAAAATTTCAGAACAAATTCAAGTAATTGATTAGGCAGAAAACTTTCTTTTAGAAATTTTCGCAATAAGTTTTAAGTTACAACTGTTATTCACGGACTTCTTTAACAAGTATGCTTTTATTTTAAAAAAACTCTATATCCTTCCGACTAAACTCTAACTACTTGAGACCGCGATCTTAAGGAAGACTCGTCGTGACCTCTTTAGGACATCTTAATGACATCAGAAAAAAATAAAATTCCTATCATATGACACCATTGTTATGGTAATGCACGTAATGCACGTAAAGTGCAGTGCAAAGTACTTCATCTGTACAGCTTATGAAACTCTACGTACA
This sequence comes from Dasypogon diadema, assembly GCA_006980735.1. Lineage (NCBI taxonomy): Eukaryota > Metazoa > Arthropoda > Insecta > Diptera > Asilidae > Dasypogon > Dasypogon diadema. Next base: position 81,330 of record QYTT01081722.1, read on the forward strand.
GAGGTCGATGGAATCCTTGCAATTGGGATAAAATTCATTGTTTGCATTCCTTGTACTTGGAAAAAGAATGTGAGTGAAATTTATGAATGGTAAATTTACATGAGGAAGATTTATAGGGATTTAAGTTATTGATTGCACTGAGAGAAATTTCCATTACCGTATTTGTTATACTATTATGGCAACATATTTATGACAAGTGTTCACAAGAAAAATAGCAAACATCGCTAAATCTGTAGCCAAATGTACAATAACTATGATAAAATAACCATATTGCACTTAATGCCATGTATTTTTTACGTCCTCATGTGTTACATAGCTACTGGAGTTATAAATTCGTATGAAATATAAGAAGCCATCTATGTATATTTTCAGGAAATATTTGATATAGCCGTTGCTACAATATGTGTAGTATATGTGGCTATATTTCGTTATATATGGCTTAGTAGAGTGGACAGTCGCAGTTGGTTGTTGTCTCTATCCGGTAGCATTTGTGCGATGCAAAATTATTTTTTATATGGAAAAATTACCGAGTAAAGCAGTCACGAAATTACTTAACGCCATTTTAAAAGTTATTGTGAGCTTGGAAGAAAAGTGTGTGGTACAACAAAGAAGTTTTTTTTATATATATTTTTGATATAGAATTACAGTGATTATAAATATATCACATGTTCTAATGACTTTCTTCATTTTTCCGATAAAATGGTATGAATATTTCCAAAGATGTGAAATGTGTTACTATATGGATATTAAACAGAGATATAGACATATGATCTAAATTCACATGTGCATAGCACGTACTAATATATTAAATTGCAATTGGTTAAAAACTAGAAGGAAGAAGTGCAAAAATATGTAGCACTGTGTCCTATAAAAAACTGTCTTCTGCTATACTTTATGGCAAAATTTAAACTTGCTTGTGTAATGCCGGCGATAGGAAATTGTAAATTTTGCCATTTTGAATATCATGAGGAGTAATATTCACATGTTTATACGTGTCATCTATATTGAGATTATAGCTATATTCCCTTTGATATATAATTAAAGGAACTTCAGCTATAATCGCCACTGTCCGCAAATATCATATATCCTATAGCGGGGTCTATATATAAATTATGTGAAATCTAGCTAAAATTTCTCTCAGTGTGGTTTAATAATACAATAAGAAATAAAATATCGGAAGGTTCTTCCTCCTTAAAAGGATTCCAGTGAAAAATTTGTCTCAGATAAGTTGGTGTGACCTCACAGACTGCCGCAAGTAGAATTTAGCATAAGCACAATTTTTACACCCTAAGAACTACTATTAATCCAGGTCAGCATTACTTTTGCTAATTTCTAAATCTACCAAACTGGGGGTAAATTTCCAGTTTAGATAAGGGAAATTTGCTCGGTTGGAATTAGAACATATTATGTTGTTATCGGCTTATTAGAAAAGGGCTTCCATTATACTTTCTACGCAAGAGCTTAAATTTTTCATACTAAGTCTGTAGAAAAAGTAAATGATTAAGATCTGTACTTTGAAGCATTTTCCGATAATATTTTTCCTATCCATCATTTAATTTTAAAAATATTGTCTAAAGTATTAAATAAATAAATTTTTGCAGATATTACGCAATAGTGCGACCATTAGAATATCCTCTCAATATGACACACAGAACGGTTTGCTTTATGTTAGCCAACGTGTGGGTGCTACCCGCTCTCATATCCTTTACACCGATCTTCCTTGGATGGTATACGACAGATGAACATTTGAGACAAATGTCGGAACATCCAGATGTTTGTATATTCGTAGTTAATAAAACGTATGCAATAATTTCTAGTTCTGTAAGTTTTTGGATACCAGGAATTGTTATGATCACCATGTATTGGAGAATATACAGGTAATTTGTGTTTTTTATTATTACTTTTGGGCATTTATCAAGAGCTACTGTTTGAATAGGGAAGCGGTTCGACAAAGGAAAGCTTTGAGCCGCACCAGTTCAAATATCCTCCTGAATAGTGTTCATCTATCTCATACACAACAAAATATGCATCATAATCATCACATGAATTATAATATGCATCCAAGTGACTGTGATCTCAATTTAACACTCACGCAGCTTACAAGAGAGCAAAGTCATAGTGCAATTAGTAATTTAGAGGTAAGTTTTACTATAGTTCAATTATTTGAAAGGATGAAGGAAAATAAATTAGTAAATTAAAATCAATTATGAATTAGAAATGTATCCAAATATTGATACAAGTAATTATAAGAAAACTATTCGACTAATGATTGTCCAGAAATCTTATGTGATCTGGTTCTGTTTTGGAGTGATATTGAACCTTTTACAGGACAGAATTATTTTCCATGAAACCGACAGAAAATAAACTGAAGTTACTCACTAACAAAAACCTGTTGAAAAACGGAATATGACACGAAATCTCGTTACTAAATTGGGTAAGTTTTCCATAAACTCCACAAGTGGAATTTGGAAAGAAGTGTTATTATTAGAATCGTTCGAGGAATATTGAAGCAGAGATCTGTTATGTCTTAGCTAGTCTGCGCCGGAAATTTCCTATGTACTTCCTGATCCTCGACGTCTTTTACTTTTTATAGGTTAACTGCCCCATGCTACCTATGGGGAAGCCTGTGATAAGCATGCTTCTGCTCGCCAAGACCGAGTAGTCGCATGCAGTGTGCTCCGCCATTCAGACACAGTCCGCATGTATCATCCCCTAGGATCTCCATCGTATTGAGATAATAACCATAATACTAGCTGTAGACTGTGATGAATTCTACGAGACGGCATCCCAATCAATCCCTAATGCTAGATAAGATGTCCAACCATGTTTAGGACCAACTTACCCTTTGTGATGGGGTCGAATGAGCAGATACGTCTGGATCTGAGATAGGTACGATAGCTTGTCATTTCGTAGGCGAGCAAGATCAAGAATCTCTTAAATCACAATGCGTGGTCCCTGGAGTTTCAGCACCCATGGGTGAACAGTCAGAAGAGAAGTCGCATATCTTCAACGCGTTCTGAAAGATAACCTAGTATAGAGGTGAGACTTTGATGAAGAGCAGGAAATAACATGGTTTTGCCTAAGAGTACTCCTAACAAGTAGTAGCAGAAGCCGATGGAGATCTTGATGCACGTCTCAAACAGTGAAATGAATTTCCGCAGATACCATGCCATAAAATATCGTCCTTAACAATTTTGGGTTAACATGCATTTCAGGTGGGTATCTTTTGGGCGACAAGGAAAAACCACAAATGTAACTTTTGGTAGATTTTTATGATCACTTTGATTTTATGTAATCACTTTAGCACTGTACAAGGTTGGTGGAGAGTTCTTTTGCAGCTCCAGATTCCCTCTTGGTAATAACAGGTTGAACTTCTTCACCGGGCATATCTGGGCTCACTACTGGTACTTAGATTCTATTAAATCTCTTTCTAATGAAAACAAGAAGTCAATGCACAAAACCGCTTAGTTCAATATTTCAGCTCTTTAGATACTAGACTTAGGCTATGACTAAATTAAATCATCTGTTGGTACTGTTGTACATGCCAACAGTTTTCTTTCTTTGTTACTTTTTTAGCTTGTAGTCGAATTTCTTGGTCTTTCTCCATTTAAAGTTACTGTCTTCTGTCCTATAAAAGGAATTAATCCTTAATGTGCTTGTGCAATTGGCTTTTACTCAATTCCGTAGTAGACCCCTTTTGTGAGCTCTTTTCTTTCATGCTAATTATCTCCACCAATCTTCTGAGTATTGAGTACAATCATATAACAAAAAACCACCTTTCTGACATTATTCACGACTAATGATTTGGAGAGGAAAACAGCAATTTAACACAACAACTTCATCAAAATCCATGATTTCTAATTCAACTAATTCGTATCGTTGGAACGCAATAGAGCAATCTTTTCAGCTATATATCGCATGTCTTTTACAGGTGGACTGCTTTGTCAAATTCTAAAAATAAATTGTGTTGAAATCTTAAAAGTTTCCCAGGCCCTCCCACACAAGTACCAATGCCACCTAAAAGGTGCTTCAAATCATTTCTAAGGTTAAGGTAAGAGTGACTTTCGAATGAAATTTCCAGACGTTTAGCTAAATTTGAACACACTTCACTTTAGTCTTTAAAAAAAAACCAAAATGGTTTCTTTTACTCTTGAGTTACTATTCAAGAGTAACTTACTTGAAATGTTTTCGCTTGGGGCGCATTGTCAAGACGTATTTCTCTGTGTAGGGTGCTCTTGCTTTACAAATCTGAAATATGTTTGATCCCAATTAGGCTGGATATCTGGAGCAAATCGTTTTATGTAGCAAATTCTGAGCACGGAGCTACATCAGCACTTAAAGTTGCTGGAGGAAGAACTTGGAGCAATCTTTCTTGGATGGGGTTCTTATGAAGACTGATAACCATATAAATTGCTGGTGTACTTTTGTGTCGGAAATTTTACCTTTCCTTTATAAATTTTCGTCTGGCGAGAAATTTTTCACAATTTCAAGGGGAGGCTGCTTGCAAGGACTTTTGAGTAGTCTTGATCAATTAATCAGACTTTGCGCAATTTGTGTCAATTAGGCAATCCTTTGTACAAGGTGGTAAAAATGAGCTTGAAAACATAAATTGAAAAATATGGAAATTCATAAATTATAGTAGATACTAATATGACCCATTTTCAGGAATTGGTGCCATCTGGTAAGGAGGACTGTGATGAATTACGTGTTCCTTCTCCTCCACAAAGGCGTCTCAGCCGTAGCAGTATTGATCTGAGAGACCTAGAACAAGAAAGGCATGAGAAGGTTACGCATACCGACAGTGCACCCTCTATGATCACGCTACAGTTTGATAAATATCTGAAGCCTGGTAGCGATAATATACATGGTGGTCAAACTACGAGACTGTTTCTGAAGCCTGTGTCTGCTCTCACCCAAGATGATGAGGGTGGAGACATGGATTTCCACATGGTTCGGGATTATTCGAAAGAGGAGCAACAAATCGTGGTGCCAATTGAGGAAGACAACAAAGAACTAAAGCGGTTTATTGAACAAAACTATTTCTACTTTAGGAAACAAGTAGACGGTAGCAGTGCAGAAAAAGTTAAATTTACTGCTCTTAGTGAGTCTGATTTTATTGCTATAAAAGGTGGTAGGTGTGGTTCCGGAGATGGAACAAATGCGGAGAAAAATCGACGTATTTTTGCTTTGAGTGATTCTGAGTTCCTGCTTTCTTTTGGCGACAAAACAAAGAAGCTATCAGTGAGAGGAGAAAATGCATCCAAAGGTGTCCTAAAAACTCTTCTCTGCAAGGCTAAAAAGAACGGTGATTATTTGTCTTTGGAAAAAAATGAACCGCTGCACAAAAGTACCGAGGACGAAGTTAATTGTAAAGCATCGAATATATTCCGAAGACCGAAAAATCGAAAACTTTCCCGGTCGTACAATGGCGTGGGAACAGCCGGTCGACATCGCCATAAAAGTGAAAATGGAAAAGACTGTGATGATTACGAAGGTGTCATTTACCTTCCACGAATGTTAAGTGAAGGCCATGAGACTGATTTTATGGGTCAAAAGCCCAAACAACAGAAGACACCCGACATTCTTTTAGACTTACATGGTTTGGACGAAAGCAGACAGCACTCACAATCCATAGAGCAGCAGCAAACTAAGGAATGGGAGGAGCTAATAAAGTTCGACGTCGAAATCGTCCAGCCTACCAGTCCTTCTACCTTTGTGGAATCAAAGGAAGAGGCTGCAATAAGTGAAGAAAGTTATGCTATTTGTGATCATTCAGACAACCGTTTAGTGTCTAGCAACTTAGATGAGTTACTCTCAGGAACGGCGAAATCGGACGGGCCTGAGTTTTTAAGCAAGCAAACAAAACTAGTGCATAGTGATAGTAATATAAGGCAAAGACTTAGTTCTACGGGTGATCAAGTGTTCGTTACTAGGAGTAAATTTGTAATATCACCACCGACAACACCAAGTTCCAGCAATTTTTTAAGTCCAACGGCTGCAGTACAGCAGCAAAATGTATATTATCTGACGCCAAACGTAAATACTCAAATTATGAGTGATTCGTCGACGATATCATTAGATGTGGTTACGGGTTCGTCACCCAACCATAATTTAGCGAATATTTCACCGAAACCGGAAATTATATTGGATTCAACACTTTCACCAACTTCCCTCAAGAGTGGAGATGTCTCGACGGATGATAAGGAACTTTCACCACTCCGGAGCAAAAAAAGCAATCAACAGCAACAGAACGGAGGAAATTTGGGTCTCTATGATGACTCCCAGCCGCCACGAAAGAGGCAGGCTTCCGTTGTCACTTATGACGTTAACGTTATAAACTTCACCCAGGATTCCAATGGCGGAGGTAGTTACATCCCCATGGGCAGACAATCAACCAGTTCAGCAAGTAAGTAGAGCATAGTACCTACCTCTGTTATTTAAATCATTTTCCACGCTTCCGGGTTTAGATTATAAATTTTTCTTTGTTGACTTTTCTCCTTCATTCTCTGAAAGGTAAAGTATTTACCTGAGCTTCTTGATATATGGGGGCTCCTAGTGGTTATGTGTATGTGTGTGAGGGTAAGAAATAATGGTAAATTTCAACATCCACGCTGGGGCTGTTTAGTAGATTTTGAAGCATTTCATGGTAACTTTATGAATATGTAACTGAGATAATCGAAACCCCTCCAGCAAAGGGATTATTTAGACATTTTGGATATAAAGCACTCAACTTTAACACGTATACTTGCCCTCTACTCAAGAAATTCAGGCAAGTGGTGTTGTTTCGCAAAAATTCCCTCCGTTTTTTATTAATAAAGTATATCATAAATTCGAAGAGGGTGTTCTTTATGTGTTTTATTATTGGCGATTTGGTGTTAGAGATAAAACACAGAAACTTTAAAATAAATGGTCCTCTATAAAGCAATTACCCTGACAAGTAAGGCCGTAAAATCCCTTTTTTTAAACTTCACTAAATGAAAGGGCATTCAGGAAAGCTGTTAACAATAAGAGGTCACGTTGTAAGCGAAATTTAGAGATAAGCTGCTGAGTGTTTTGTAGCCATTAATCATATAAATGAAATTCCCTAATGGTATAAAAAACCTGTGATTATTTACATACAAAATAAGAGAATGTTTCAGCCCATACGGATTTTATGTTTTCTTTTCGCTTACTGCCTAAGTTAGGTAGTCATTTAAACCTGCCGGGTAAATATAAAAGCGTTTTTGATTTCAGGTTACAATGATATTTGAATGAATTTGAGTTGTTGGCGTATACGCACGATGGTACGAGTCTGACTTGTCCGACAGTATTTAACCAATAAAAAGTGTTAAGCAACCCTGAATTAATTTAGAGGCTCTCCAAATTTGGTTCATCATGTAGCCAAATCTTTTCGGCAACAGATTTTCCGAGGCACACCCATTGGCTTTTTTACACATTCCATCCCTAGAGATGAATTCACTCCGTTCAGAGTCATGTATGTGAATACAGTTTTGTTTCCAGTAAAATGAGAATTTTACCTCTGACCCTCCACTAGTCGAACCCGTGAACCAAAGCCAGAATATCTGCCTGGTAAGCTAGGATTCATCTGCCGAGGCTTAAATATCATCAAAGGATAAATTAAGGTTTTCAGAGAGGATTCCTGCTCTTATACTTCTATCCATCATAAGATTCGAGAATGAATATAAAAATATCTCTCGATCTCTCGGTTATCTTGGGAATCTTGAGTATCCTGATCTCCTGATTTCCTTGGAAAACTGACATAAAGTTGCCGATATAGTTTTATAGATTTTTAACGCTAGCACTAACTCTGAGAAAGTCTGGGAAAGGGATTCTTTTAGGGGTGATAGTCGCAATTTAAGGGGTCTCCTAATTTTTCGTGTCGTTTTATTGGTTTGATTCTACTATTATTTACATTCTATTGGAATATATGAACACTTATGCGGAGATAGGTAAATGGTTTTTAGCACTCCGCTGAGAAGTGCACCTTCTGGGCTAGAAGGGAAAGGAAAGAGGATTAAAAGGGTCGAGTGAAAGTATTCGATGCACATTCTATTTAAATAACTGCGGCCCATATTTCAACAGAGTAAACAGAAGATTGCAATCTGTTTCACATTCGCACAGTTCAACCGAAGAAGGATTCTCCAAACCAGAAGAAGGGAGATTGGGAAATTTTAACCTTACAAATGTTTCACAAGTAAGCCATAATTTTTGGCATGGAATTATTACTGTACAACATCTCAGTGGCTTTACAAATACAATTCTTGTCAGTAGAATTGCCTCAACCACTGGTACCCAGATAAATCGCCGTGTCCTCTGCGGTATTTGAACCCACGCTTACAAGGAAGAAAATCTGTACACGTGCGCCACAGTCCGCTCGACCACCAGCGTGTGTATTAGTTAGAGGGATCACATGGAATTGGCTGAATATGAAAGAGTTTTCATAGTGGTAGAAAAATACTTTTTGAATATGATAAATGATGTGTTTTCCTCACCTTTGCATTTTTTTGATTCCTTAATTTATTGAATGTTTTTTTATATCACAGCTTCCGACAGGAATAAACAATATCAGATTATAATTAATTCACCTGCTCACAGTAAATCGCCACAAAAAGAAATTAGTAGTTTCGATAGACAAGAATAACACGACTCCCCAGATGGGAGTCCCACCAAAGATTTTGCAGCTCTCTCATAGTATCGTGGGAGGATCTAGCTCTCAAAATGAGTTTATTTCAATTTCCCACCTGTATCTGTATCGACCTTTCTTATTACAGTGATAACATTGAATGACTCTATATGTAGTTCTCCAACAGCTAAAGGTTCTCTTCAGATCTTCTGAAAATTTCTTATCACTTTTTGTTGGTTAAGCATTTGTTGATATCACAGGCATTTTCCCAGACAGATTTAACAGTATTCTCACGATATGACAATTTATTATAGTACATACATCAATAGAAATTTTGAAATTACCTAATTTGTTATCAATACGAATTCGTTACAAAATATTTCTGAATTTCAGCTGATAAATATTGTTGAACTAATGAAGCAATTAATAAACTTCCATCTGTCTATCCATATTTATGTCAAGATATTTACTAAAGGATGACATTGGACAAGCAAATTGCTGCAAGATGATATTGAATAACTCAGTTCTAGTTCGCATCTTAATACCCTACAAAAATCTAGCACAAGCAATGACGCGAAAAATGATTTTAAATAACTTGCAAAGAGACTGTCTTTCCTGATATATTGAGATTTTATCCGGCAGACATTTTTTAAATTGCTCTAAGCAACAAAATAGGCCTTTTCGTTTAAAAAAGTGTTTACTTGTAAAAGTTGGGCTTTCATCCCACATAGCTTGGATGTTTATGGAATGATATTCTTTTACGTTAACATATTCCGTACACTGTGGGTTTCTTTTTGAATGTATGAATCTATAATTCGCTCGCCATCTTATTTCAACTACGCCCATTTCTTTGGCCACTTTAGGAAAAATCCATTAATTGGAGTACTTTGTTGTGTTCTTGAAAGATATTAAATTAAGTAAAATAATTCTAACCAGCAAATGTGTGGTATAATTCCAGAATTTGCGATATTTTGGTAACGCAAGTTTAAGAAATAAATGCTTAAAAGTTTTAAACAGTTTTTCACCTGGAAATTGCTATGAAATGTGATTAAAGTAATTTTCCATGAAATATTGATGATTTTTTATCATAGAAACAAAATCTTTAAAATAAATTAAAAAAGATAATAATAGAGAAAAATTTAATATAACAAGTGTTATATACACATAAGGATTTTAGAATTTCCAAGGTAAATATTAAAATTATGCAAATAAATTTTTCTGAATTAATAAGAAGCTTGATCTGAGGTTTTCAGTAAAAGCCGTTGGTTTTTTTGGCTGAAGTGCACGTCTGCAGGTTTTTTCCTCTGTTGGCATGAGATCAAAATTGCTACCATTTCTAAATCACGAGAAAAGTACTTCTAACTTTGTGATCTGCAGTGGGGATGTCTCTGAAATGAATAAAATGTCCATAACAATTTTGCTTTTATTTTCTAAAATGACGAGTCTACTTCCAACTAGTGAACGATCTTAAACTGAAATTGTGAGAGCATGTAATTATCTTGTAAATGACGAATCGTCATGATAATGATAGGGAATTTATCTCAGAAATTATATTTAATCCGGGTTTAGTTAACTTTTTGTTAATAGTATTTTCTTATGAAGTTCAATTAAGTCCACTAAATAGAGTAAATTATTCGCAATTAACCCAGAAATTGTATTGTTTTAAATGAGTTTCCGTTCTAGCCCAGAAGGCGCACTTCTCAACGTGAAGCCAAGAACCATTTACCGCATTAAGCGTTCGCAAACTGCCAAGAAGCTTGAGCTTCCCGACAAGCATGCAACATATAAGAGTTAGTAAGGTTAGTCCATCGATAGGACAAGAGAAAATCAAAATAATTAGTAATGTTATAATAGCATTTCAATATGAATCACACGAGTAGGAAAAGACTCGTAGTGTTCACCTACACAATTGACCGCCGCACATAATAGGCTCATAGTAAGGAATATTGATTGTAGCAAATGTGTAGTCATAGGTGATAGGATCGTGCTTTCTAAAGAATGGAATGACCTCACATTTATTAATGTTAAGATCCAAGTTAGTGTGCCCGCACCAAGGATAAAAGATATATAAGTCCTCCTGAAGGGAAGCAGTCACTAAGATCATTTATGAAAGAAAAATTTTCATGTCCTCAGCATAAATTAACACCCTAGAATGCTTAAAAAGATGCACAATATCGTCAATTGAAAGAAAAATTAACAGAGGACCAAGGTGACTGCCCTGAGGTACTCCAAATGTCGCCTCTATGGCAATCCAAAGACATAATTCTAGGATAATTGTCAACTTTCCTCTTAATGTTGACAAATTTACAAAAGGAACGTGGATCACCATATAGCCCATCACGAATATTGATAACATACTCCTCATAGAGTACGGGTGAGAGAGCCTGGAACTCATTGTGGTATATAGCAAACCTATGGTGGTCCAAATGGTCTCTAGTTCTGAGAAAAATCTTCCAAAGCCTATCCTTCCTTTTCTTCAAATCTCTCAGCTCTCTGTTAAACTCAATACTCTATTTCTGTAGGAAATATTCTGTAAATATTAATCTATCTCACTATTCACTGCCCGAATCCATTCATTACTCACTTATGTAGTTTTAGAATGGTAAAGTTATTTCGTGCAAATTTCCGATAAATTACACGTTGAATTTTGCTCCAATAACTTTCTCATAAAACCGGGTAAACCTTACGGAATTTTAAATTTATTAAACTTTGTGCAACATAATTAGCTCAATATACTGGAAGAGAATGCCTTTTTACCTTCAACAGAGAAAAATTTACCCGCTACATTAAGCAGCTTACGTGAAATATTTCTGGCACGGAATTTTTACTGCAGGTATTGAAACAAGACATATTCCTACATATTACGTGCTCTTTTTGTTGAAAAGTTAGACAGTGTCTTTCGTGCTTTTGTAAAAAGCTGTCTATCCTATAATCCCTCTGAAGGGAAAATCGATAGACTTATTCAGACTTTTAACGGAATATGCAGAATTTGTTACCTATAATGCCGTGAAAACGTTTTCGACATTAAAATAACATTATCGTCAATTTTCATATTCCCCTGCATTAATAGTATATTAGAGGAACATGTGAAAATATATTAGATTATCTGGGCAAAAGTTTCGACTATCAAAAACATATTCGGATTCAGAAAAGTAATTTACATTTCGTTTAAACAATTAGAAGTGTACATCTTCTGTTTAATTATTGAGATAAATGCACTTTGCTTATATACTAAAAATATATTTTGATAGTTGCGTAAGTTTATATTTTTGTATATTAATTTCAGTTCAGATCTTCTATTTATTTTACAGTAAAGTGTACAGGGGGGCGTATCGGTGGTTCAGTGAATACCACGTTTATGGTTCATAAGGTCCTCGGCACAAATTTCAGAGGTACCAGCGTTTTTTTGTTGACAACAAAATAATAATTTGAGTTTTGCAACAATAGAGTTGCCCCTCTTCCACACACCGCAGAATTTTTCGAGTAGGTCTTTTAAGGCTTTCTTCTATTGCAACTCGGTCTTCACCGCAGAACCACATATTGCATTTCATAGATTATTTGATTCAATAGATCAGTGGACGACTATACCTATTATTGCAAATTAAAGAGATATTAATTACAGACTCTTTTTGGCTTCGAAAATATAAGAAATGCCTTATTCATGACACATGTTACGATCTGAATACAATTCTCTACAGTATACCTTGCTGGTATACGGAACTTTTTAAAAACTAGAGACCATTAGTAGATGTTGGTGGGTTTCGAATCCTAAACCTCGTAAAGTATGAAACATAGTGTTATACATTTGATTTTCTAAAGTGTGATTTCTTCTGCGCCCACAATGTTGTACGTCCCATTGTCCGCGTTAGACAAAGTCCAAAAAATCTTTTAAGCTCATTAGTGATGAGGCGATTACTTCTAAAATCGATTCCCTGGAGCATCGACGTAAAGACCCACTTACAATTAAGGATACGGTGTCGGATGAAGAGTATCGATATCCTACTCATTTGATATATGTTTGTTTTTTGTGTGAAAATGATACATATTAGCTTTTACAAAAAAGCTTTTTCTTCCTACAGAAAATTATTAAATTTATGGAAAAAATACCATTCATGTTGTTTTATTCAGATTTTCAGCGGCTCCATTCTTCTAACAAGCAATCACTCAAAACAATTTCTGGATTATTTTGCCTGTTAGATGATTTCTACTTTTCTTTGGCGCCAAATCCGAAATACAATCCCAATAATGTTTTTCTTAACTCAAATCTTGTTTTCTTGGGGAGAAATGTATTGCGTTTTATGATAATTAAATACATAACTTGGTGATTTACACTGCACATTTACATTGAAATTTTGACGTGGGAACAGGAGTATAAATATAAACATTCGATACTCCTATTCGATACCCAGGGGAAAGTACTGATATTAGTAAGAGTATCAAAAGTACGGTATCGATACATTTTTTACAAGTATCGAAACAAAAATACCAATATGAGTAAAGTATCGGTTTCGATACCGAATTCCTACTTATAATGGACGTAACGTAACGTAAAAAGACGTAGCCGAAGTGTCAAAATGATTTTTGAAGTACGACTTTCTTCATAAGTGAGTAACGTTAAGTAAAGTTTCGTAAAATCAGAAACATGTTTCGGAGTTTTGAAAACATTTAGGAATATTAAATCCTTATTATTTACTATGTTTTTTTAAATTTTTTTCGTATTGTCAACAACAACTACAAACATAATGATTCCTTAAGCAGTGATAGGCATTTACGCGTAGATTTGCATTGTCTACACTCTAGGGTAGGCAATGCGTAGACAATGTAGATAATGTATAGTTTACGTAGATAATGTAAACTTTTGGTAGACAGGCCCTATTCATGAGCTTCCTGCCTGAGTCCGTTCTTTTAGGGCTTCCTAGTTCCCAGTGTGGGAGAGGATTTAATTATAAGAATTAAAAACAGCACAAGTTGTTGGTCGATTTTCATTTGTTTCGAATTTATATGCCTATGAATTTTCTTTATTTAGGTATCAACTTCATTCATGTAGATGTTTCCACTCAACGAACGTTGCCTTTCAAATATGGAAAAAAAAATTTTCTCAGTAAATTTTAGCAAAATTGCATTTTACTCGAAAACTTTCCCTATTATTTTTGTACATAAATGAATTTCTTATTATATTGCCTATAAATCCTCCATACAAAGTTGGTACTTAGCTATTATCCTTTTCCAGATACATCGGCTTAAAGACAACTATTTGGTTTTTAAAGCGGATATCTTAAGACCCGCCTCACTTAATGTCCAAAAAAAGCAAACATTGCTGTATTTCGAAATTGCTTTATTGTTTTCGTATTAAGAGGTAAAAAATGCACGATTTTTAATCTATAAAAAGTGCTCGAATTGACCTCCTGACTGAATGCAAATAAGAATGTATAAAAGGACGAACTTGTGTGTTGTGATGTACATTGGTACACTGGAGCTCCGAGAAGAAGGAAGAGCACCACATTTCAGTCTGGAACTATTTTAAGACTAATTTCTGAGTCATGCGGCCGTAATTAATTGTTACTACATTTGAAAATCTATTTGATGCCATATAGTTTGCAACTTTCGATGGGTGGCACCACACTGCTCACTCTCCTTTCTGAATAATTTTCACACTTCATTTTTGTGATTAAGATAAAGTTCTTCCAAACTTTAAGAACCTTCTTACCTGCTCCAAGACAGCAAACAATATTGCAATGTTAGCCATTAGTATTGAGGGACTAGAACCCCTTTTAACAGATACGTTCTCTTTTCAAGATATGCGAACTTTATTAGGAATACAAAAACTTACTATCCACATTAAGATGAAGTTGTCCTTGGTGTAAGTAGGATAATTTTCTCCTGTATGATGAGAATATTTTTGTACTCTATGAAAGTCCTGACATTTTTGCATTCACATAAATCTAATAATAGCAAAACTTTTGCAGACTTCCATCTATGTTCTGGAAGTGACGTAACTCTGGTAGATATAGTCTAAGCACGATCCTACACCATTAGGAAAATGCAGCTTCCTTCAAAAACTTTGGAACTGAGTATTGGAAAACGAGTTTATACTAAGTTTTATTGCTTTTTTGATAAGCTTCTCAACTTCTTTCTAGGATTTCGTTATTTCGTTCCTACCAATAAGTGGACGTGGACGTCTATTTGAAGTTTTCAATGTGTGAGAATTGAGTGTTTGTTAAATGGTTAGAATGGTTACATGTTATATGTATAGCATAGTATGTGTAAAATCATTCTTTGATTAATGAATTCTTACAAAAAGATAAATTGTAACAATTTCCATATTTATTTTTCGAAATAAAATAACTCCAGTCTAATACTATAATTATATATATCTATATTTTTTTTCCTTTCCTACGGAAAGAAATCCTTTTTCTAAGGAATCAGTCAACGTTTAGGGGATGTTCTGTTATGCGATAGCATAGTTTGGTGGATGGAAAAAAGGGAAAGGTTGTTACAAAATACAAACTTAATTAGAAGTCTCGTCGGGAAGCAAATGAAGTTCTATGTAAACGAAATCATACATTGCATCAAATCTCACTATGTACATTAGTCTGCATCGGAATGCCGAATGCTGACAAGTGTTTACTTTCAAATTAAAAGGTTCTAAAGACACTCCATCCGTTGATTCAGTCTTCATAGTATAATGTATAGGATTTACACTTCAACTGGAATCATCTTAAAAATACCTAAAACTGAATCAAAACCAGGACCAACCAAATCAAATCCAGGAACAACCAAACCATAATCAGGATCATCCTTTTAAAAAACCAGATCAATTAAATCAAAATCAGCCTCAATTTTTTCAAAACGTCCACTTTTTATTTGTATTGTCACTTAGGTAAAATACCCTAAAAAATGGTACTGAGGCCTCTGGCAATTATTAACTTTGCAATAATGGAATAAAACATAGAAAAATGTAAATGTTATCTTGCATCGGTTTACAACGTAGCTTTTTTAATATTACATAAAACTTAAAAATAATGTTTTTAATAGCATTCATTCACCTAGATGTCCACAGGCTGTGAAACTTTGAGTACCATTACATCTAACACGGCACTAAATTCAACCTGAATTCATTTTTGTGAGTTACTCTCTTAACTTTTTTTCGTTTTCTTCTAACTTTCAACCAGAGATACTTTTACAAACTTTCAAAATGTCAACACTTGTAGATATTAAAACGGTTCTTACTGTTTAAATTGCAGTGGAATTCTGTCGGTTTTTCCTTCCCAAGGTATGCCGTTTCCTTGATGGCACCTGAACTTCTTAATGAAACCCTAGAAGGAAAGTATCTCTTTCCGGTTGAAAAAGTTGTGTTGCAGTATAACGAGCTCTATTGCACGTTAATTTGAAATTGTGTTTGGGAGTAGTTTAGTATAAGCCCTGGAAGAAACAAAATTAACTTGTTTACCTTGTTGTAGTTTTTTATAATGTATTACATCCTTGTTCTAACTTTCTAATGATTTGATTTAATATTGTCTATTATTTTCTGGTGGAAATAAGTGTAGAACTAACATCCACTTTAAAACGGGAATGTCTCAGAGGGTAATAAATGTCGTGAAAACAAGTCATAATGTGGAGAAAGAGAAAGAGAGAGAGAGAAAATTCCTTAATTTTGAGGGGGACAGTTTTTCACTTGACATCCTGTGGAGTTTTTAATTTTCAATATTTTAATTTCTCGCGAAGATTATTATTATTATTATTAACATACATATGGCTTCTAGCAAAATTGGATATTTAATAGGTAACTTCCGAAATGCAATCGTTGTGAAGCTATGTAACACTTTATACCTGCACTTAATGCCCTTATATCCCAATTTTCTCACAATATGAGGGAATTCTCAAGATCTTCCAGTACTACTACAAGTTGAGAGATATTAAATCGTAATAATATGTATAATTAGAGTTCAAAAATTTTGCAAGCATTTTACGAAAATTCTCCCGATTCCTTTCACAAACCTAGACACAAGGAAAGCCCTGTGTTCCCACCGACGACGTTTTTTTATGAATTGTTTTAGACCATATTAAATCAAAAGGACAAGAGAAATGTTCATTTCTCATTAAATCTAATTTTTATAGAAAATGACTGAAAAATGGCATTCTACATTCAAAAATGCATTTTCTGCAGTGTACAATTTTTCAAATATTGGAATCAAAATCCATGTAAGAGGAGTACTTTCTGTTAAATATCATTGTTATTTTCGAAAAATTTCTTCATTTATATAGTTCCGTACACCTGTAGAAATTGCAGTCGACTACAGAAACTGAACTCTTGAACAGGGTTTATCTCATACATGATATGTACGATGTTGACTAATATTTAGAAGACTTCATGCAGATTGTTTTATTTATACACTGAACTTTCTTCTTCGTATGTATACCGAAATGACAATATCAAATTCCTGAACAATTTTAGAATAGAATGCGATTTAAAATTATTTGAAGAGAACTCATTCATGAAGTATGATAACAAACTTAGATTACATATTTATTACGTAAGTGTATTACATCAAATATTTTTTTCAATGCAGAAAAGCATTTCTTATTTACATGAATTCCTTATATTACGTGCACATAACAAACCTAAACCTGTGTAGAAAATATTTTTCACCTGTTCGAAAACGCTATACTGCTTAACATATGCAAAAACTATACGTGTAGATAACTGATTTACACTCACAGAATTCCAAACTGAGGAGATGACAATTTGGGAATTGTAGGCTATCTGAGAATAGATACTGCATGTGTAGTTTTTGCATAAGTTATGCAGTATTGCGTTTTCGAACAAGCTCTTTTTCTTATTTTTTCCTCTAATGCGAGAAGATCAGGCCTGTGGTGAGGATACCTCT